>CM030854.1:10325203-10442703 GCA_018105865.1 Metaphire vulgaris
TTTGCTATTTGTCTTTTGATTTATCTCTGAATCATTATTTTTATGGGAGTACTATCATCTGTTGATACTCTTCTGACTATAAGAAGTGGTGCTATACAAACAATTACTGTGTAAAATATTAATTTACTAGACCTGTAGAGTATCTCTTGGAATTATGTTTCCCTTTTGGTATATCCTTGATTCCTTGTTTCCATCATAAGTATTATTTGCATTAAAGCTAAATCAGCTGTTATTCTTTTAAATATAATTTCATGTTTTGTTATAAATGTTATGTATGATATTGGAAATATTGGAAATAAACTTCAAACTTCTTCAAATTATCATGAGTATCCTTATCATAATTATTATTCTTATTACCATAATTATAATTGTTATTGTGCATGTATGATAATATGTCTATATACACAATTATACATGAAACAATACAGTATTTGAAGCAACATTTTGATCATTTTATTATCCTAGAAAATCTGTAATAACTATTCAGATATCTTCCTTTGCAGAAGGTCAGTAATTCATCAACATAAATAAAATGATAGCCACTACAGCAAAGTGAGGCAACATTAGAGATAGCAAGCAAATAATAAGATAAATAATTAGATAAACCCAGCAGTTATAAATTGAATTGCCTTTTATGGTTGTGCAATTTAGCTCTATCTTCATTAAGACATAATAACTATATGTATAGATCATGGGGTGCCACAAGCAAAATATTGGGGGAGAACATGGCAAGTTGCCAGTTAGCAACATGAATTGGTTAATTCCAGTTCCCTTGCTCTCCCTGGGGCCTGGAGCCCTCAGCCCTGACCCATTCTCTCCTCCCTTCCTGTCCTTACAGTTAAACGTCATTCCTTCAATGTCCATTCCACTGAATGGAGGATAGCATTGTGTAGAAATTTGAAAATATTATATATTTCAATATTATGCCAATATATTGCATATTTTATGTTATTAGTTCCACAAAACATTGTAATTTGCCAATTGAAATTGGGCAGGCTAACACATTGTGGCCCATTTGGCCTATATATTGGTGGGCCATGGCCCACCTGGCCCACCCTGTTGCACCCCCATGGTATAGATGGTCAGATAAAGGAAGAACTATGACCTTTTTTTGCTAGTCAGGACTTTTAAAACAGGACAAAGGAAGGCAACAACCGTTTTTGCCTGACAGGATTTTTAAAGAAGATAAAGGAAGGGCCGATGACCATTTTTAAACTGCACCCTCTGGCAAAAATTCGCCCGGCGTGCCTGTACACAACTACTTAACATCTCAACAAATTTTCAACATGATACTTATTCACAGAATGACTTTCAATTAATGTCAGGTATCATTCATCTTTATACAGACAATAAGTACCGCGTAACTAAAATTCCTAACACGATTGACCTAATAAGAACAAGGAAAAATTATGGAAAATCCCATGTTTACCCCTTAGTCAAGCCAAGAGTAAAATTACCAGTATAAAGCTCATCAGTTTATCTAGATGTACCACTTTTCAGTAATTACCCTCTTATCTTTCAGAATGGATATATGCATTTGTTTGAGATAATTGATTCTGAAAATCTTCCATTCCAAACTTCCAGAGCTACAGCTATGGCCAAGGTCACATTTCACATTAGATGAACATAATTATAATTAGTTATAATGAATGAATGAATGAATTAATTAATTAATTAATTAATTAATTAATGGGATCAAGGTAGTGTAGCCTCTCTAGTTCTAGATTCAGCTGTTGCATTTTAACCTCACACCAGAACCACATAGCCAATTACTACCCATACTTTATCAAAATTGATTTGGCATATGGATATGTGGCATTCAAATTACCAGTATATCTCCACAGCCACATCCAGGCAGAATATAGACAAACATTCAAATTTAAATGTGGTGTGTCTGTCCTTGGACCTCTTCTTTTTCAAGCTGTATGCTGCTCCACTTGGCTACCCCAATTGCAGAGCACAAGGAAGCTTAGGGGATGCAGTGACACATACTAGGAGCTTATAAATTTCTTATGTGTTTAATTTGCTTTAATTTGCAAACATTTGATGCAGTGAATGAAAAAATTAGTTTTAATGATCATTCTTAATTTAATAGATTCCGAATTCATTCAGATTATTTATTTACCTTTGATCTGAATTTACTTTTCCTTTATAAGCTTGTTAATTTAAAACCTCTATTATCACTCACTCCATTACTGCTGTTGATAGTAAATTACTGCAGAATACTAATTACCGGGCAGATAGTGAAACCACTTTACACTAATTAATTTATTTTAATCACTTTAAGGACTTTACTCAGAATATTTATAAAACTGCAACTTGCATCAGATCCTGGGTGTAAAAAGGCAAACAACAGCAAGAATTCAATACTTAAACACACATTGAAACCTGCATAAAGTGATCCCCAGAAGTGCTCAAACTGCTAGATACCACAGTTTCAAAATACCCACAACTGAACGTAAAAGTGGACGATGTAAATTAGTAGAAAATTCCGCTGAATCATATCGAGACCTGTGCAGTGAATTATAATATTGCCTTATCACAGAGCATGGCCGCAATCTTTTTTTATAATGCTTGTCCTAAGTTAATGCACTGAAAATTGGCAATTGCTTTAGAAATACATTTAATCACCAATTAATTTATTTTAATCAGTCTAATGACTTCAATCAGAATCTTTCTAAAACCGCGACTTGCATCAAAGCTTGGGGTGCTAGGACAAAATGTCCACGGACAAAATGTCACGGACAAAATGTCATGGGGTCAAAATGTCAGCAGACCAAATGTCATCCTAACTTTAACCCTAACCCTAATCCGTGACATTTTGTCCGTGACATTTTGTCCCATGACATTTTGTCCCATGACATTTTGTCCCATGACATTTTGTCCCATGACATTTTGTCCGGCCACGAATCTTGGGTGTAAAACAGAATTAGAATGAGGAGGTAGACCTACAAATGCACCAATCAAACCAAACTCGGCCCAACTACAAGTTCACATTCACTCAGACTCTTCAGTCATGTAGCAAGGCTGCTCAAGGACACCCATGCACCAAATTCTGCTTAGAACTTGGAGGTCAGATTGACTGACAGTGGCACACTGTTGGACTCTTATAAAGGCATGCAAGGGAGAACACCATCTACCTGGTTGAATCAAATATCTGGTCACTGCAGATTAACACCTACTGAGGCATATGTCATGCCATGTCATGTCATGTCATTGCGCCGTCGCCGCTTGGCGATGGTTGGCTACAAGAATGGGTCAGTGTTCTCCATCACAATCTGTCTTGTGCTGTGCGTAGTAGACAGTCTCCATAAAGGCCAGTCCACGTCGTAATGTTGTCAATCCAGCATATCCTCGGTCGCCTCGCCTTCTGTTTCCTTCAACAAGTCCTGTGATCACACTGCTCTTGATGGTGTCTTGTGTGGTTGTCTTATCACATGACCAAAGTAACTAAGTTTTCCTTGTTTTTACGTTATTCAGTAGTTCTTTTACTGTTTTGGCCATGTTGTACACTTCCTCGTTAGTTAGTAGTTTTGTCCATGGCATGAAAGCAGTTTTCTTAAATGCACTTGTTCTCAAAGGCCTGTATGTTTCTTCTTCTTCTTTTCTTAACGCCCAGGATTCGTGATCCATATGTCGCCACTGGCCACACCAAGGTTTTCATCAATTTCAGTTTTGTTGTGGTGCTTATTGATTTGTTTTTCCATAGTTTGGTTAACTTGATCATTACTGTTGTTCCCATGACATATGTAGCTGCACAAAATAGAGCACAGTGGAGGGTGATCACAACCTTCATGAACTAAGCTTACTGATTATAATGAATCAGTTTGGAAAATTTATAAGTGCAATTGACACAACTCAGTGAGCTTTCTTTCAAACTCAGTGTTACCCACCAGTCAGCACTGTGCGTTTGTAGGTCTAAGTCCTAATCCCAGCACTTTTACTCTACGTTATTTACTGGCTGCCATAAAGCAGTAATCAATCAATCAATCTGTTTATTAGTATCAAAGTCAGAACCAAAGGTCATCAATATCACACATCAATATAGGAAAAAAGTTGTAAAGACAAATGCTAAAATATGTAATATTTCGATATCTAATAAGTTAGATATTTGATATATTAAAATTGACGTTAATGGATTAGGATACTAAAGGGAGAAGCAGGAGAAGAGAAACATTCTCTGTCAAAAGTCTGCTTTCCCTATGAACCAATATACCAAATGCAAACAAGTTCAAATAGTCTAGATACAAATGCAATTTTTTTTAAAGAAATAATTATGATTGTACATGTACACTGTACAAATATGATTATTTCATATGTTACAGAGATTAAATAGATCAATAGATCGGGGAATCGTGCATTTTGAGAACTACAGATTGTCTATTCGATTGTCTTTTGTCCTATAAATACAAGTGGTAAAAAAGAGGTCCCTACCTCAGGGGCTAGGGTTCTTCAAAAGAATACAACAAGTGTCATGATCATAATTTTAAGTTTTCTGCCTGTTAGCAGGTCCTGGTTCCTATTGGCGCCAATCTTCTCTTCTCTCTTCTCAACAGCTTGGGTCTTTACGGTAATCCTTTATATCCGTCTTTTATTCAGCATCCAGTGCAAGAGTGATGTACATGGTCTTCCTCTCGTTATCCTTCCTCCCATATGTTCCTCCAGTATTGTTCTGAATAATGAGTCTCCTCTTAGAATGCACCCAATCAAGTTCTTTTGTCTTAGTTTAAATGTTTGCATTATAATTGTCCTTTTCTTCTTTACAATGTCTAAGACCTCTTTATTGGATACATGCTGTGTCCAACTGATTCTTTCCATTTGTCTCCATATCCACATTTCAAATGCCTCCAGTCTTCTGATTTCATCTTTACTCATTGTCCAAGTTTCTGAACAATATATTTCCACACTCCACGTCAGAGTTTTAATCATTCTCTTCTTTAGCCCTTTATCTAGACTACTCATCAATTCCCTCCTTCCAATTGCTATTCTCCTTCTTATTTCACTTTGGCATTTGACATCTTCTGTGAGGAGGCTGCCAAGGTAGCAGAATATTATTGCTTTACTTGTTCGATCTTCTCTCCATAGATTGTGATGTTTGTCTCTTTCACTTGATCATAGATAGAGCTAGAATTTGGAAGAACGCCTGACCATAGTATATTTAATTCCATAAATGCACATGCTGACCTGGATACAAATCTGCACATGATCAACAAAAATGCATTTTGCTCCTTTAGCAACAGTATAATACTGCATCTGTGACTGTGTGTGTGTATGCGTGCATGTGTGTGTGTGTGTGTGTGTGTGTGTGTGTGTGTGTGTGTGTGTGTGTGTGTGTGTGTGTGTGTGGCTGTGTGCTTCTGACTACTAAACAAGATTTCCCAACATATTCAGAAAAATATAAGTTTCAGTTATCTAATCTGTAACCTTCCTGCCTTATTTCCCATTCAAGTAACCAGACACTTCCTATTTTCTCCAGTGTGCAGGAGAATATTTCTGCAGGTTCAACTAGTTACATCTTAACTTTTTCAGAAATTAATTACCACTTCAGTTCACATTTTTAATTTCCAAAATAATTAAGTAAAATGTAAAATAAAAAGTAAAAATAAAAATGATTAGGTTCACGATAAAGGACATTCAGACCGCTTTAAAATTTTTCCTACCAATAAAATTCACATGGATTTGATACCATCTGAGGAATAAAGCTATTTGTGTGACCAGACATATAAAGTTTACATTGTAACCCTTTCACTGCAAGTGACCAGTCAGACTCGTCATGGAAAGTGCTCTCTGGCAGCACGCATGACGAATAGGACTCCTCATTTATACAAATGGTCTCATTGGTTTCTGCATATCGCAATTAATGTGTGCTGCCTGTGGAATTGAAAGTAACATAGTTGTCCACCAAATGGCATCACATGCAATTAGTTACATGATATTTAGGGAAGAGAACCTCAAGGATGACATGATACCTATTATACAGTGGAAGAAGCAGGCTTACATATCTAGTGAACTAGTTGGTTTAGCTTGCTTTATAGAGAATATATTGAAGCAGTATATACTGTAGTAAGTAGTTTATTCAAAAAATACAGTAATTGAAGCAAACACAAAGTTTCAGGTAATGCATTACAAGCAGCTAAAAAGCGGTCTATTCTCCAACTAGCACTGAATACTGAATAGGCTACTTCTTCTGGTCGTGGCCTCTTCTGGTGCTATATAAATCTATTCTATCCTATCCCAATAACTCATTTGTTCCATGAAAATTTAATTGCCTTCTGTATATAA
Organism: Metaphire vulgaris; assembly: GCA_018105865.1. Lineage (NCBI taxonomy): Eukaryota > Metazoa > Annelida > Clitellata > Crassiclitellata > Megascolecidae > Metaphire > Metaphire vulgaris. The sequence goes on from CM030854.1 coordinate 10,331,486, forward strand.
ATAGCAGCGCCGCATATGCGTACAAGCCTTAAATATATGTGTGTACAGAAGCACCTCGCTACCATAGGCCTACATCATGGCATTTGTATTAGGCTGTGTGTGAGTATAAAACTCATCACAGCGAAAGGTTAAATTCTTAAACTCATCTTCTATGATTTGTAGGATCTTATATCATTTTTGTCACAATTCAGTCAGGGTGTAACATCGTATCTGTAGCATAGTCTATTCTATTCTATTCCCTAGATAATTTATTTAACGCTATATAACATAGATAGAGCTAAAATCAAGGGCAATTTACAAATGTTCATAATATATGTGAAATAAATGCGTCTTGAGGGCAGTCGCAAATGCCTCAAAGGATGTGATCGATGTCACTGAAGCGGGAGAGAATTCCAGAGAAGAGGGTTGCCGCGGGTAACGGATCTTTCCCCCAGCATCACTGTCTTGGACGGGGGGGAGGGACATAAAGCCGAAGTATATTTTAACGATATTTAAGACAAATCCAATTCTGAATTGATCAATAATACAACATCCTGAACATTCTGAAAAGCATTCTGTTACATTACTCAGCTCCTTAATTATAGCAACTTTCTGTTTCTGCAGCTCAAAAGCCATCAAATCTATAAATAAACAGAATTAACAAGACTACAATTGCAACTTCTTTATATCAGCACAACATTAAACAATGTATTTATTAATCTGTAAATACGACCGATGTGCATTTCCATAGCCATAATTCACTCCTTAAATTTTCACAAACTAATGCATAGAGGTCCCAATAACATTTTTATGAGGTCCATTAAACAGGAATGATAACCGTCAGTCATTCGAAGGTACATAAAAATGATTATATATATACTGTCAACTGCCACTAAATATCATGTCTAATCAAATTCCATTGCAACCTCAACTACCGGCAATCCTATTTTCAAACTGCTGTCATGCAGGCAATCAACTAGTAACAAGTGCTGCTATCTCTAAGCCAGCAGAAGATATTCCCTTCTGGTGACTTGACATATCACCAATAACATCAAACTAATCGGGATTGCATATTATGATGATGCTATTGGATAGACCCTTCACTCCTATTGCTTGCTGAATACAACAACATGTATTCACTCGGGGAAACCCACTTCTGTGGAACGCGCTCCCTGATGCCCTGGCCAGGGTTACCTCGTTTGCAAAAGACCTAAAACGTACTTGTTTACAAGATCGTATGACATTATATACTGTTGACTGTACAGCGCTTTTGGTTTTGGCTTATGGCTATATTAATGCGCTTCATAATTTGTCGATGATTATAATACAAATACTAATGCTAATACTACTACTACTACTACTACTACTACTACTACTACTACTACTACTACTACTACTACTACTAATAATAATAATAATAATAATAATAATAATAATAATAATAATAATAATAATAATAATAATAATGTAGATGCAAAATTTTAATCCAATTGAAAACAGCATACTATACCAATGACATCATCTTGACATCATCTTTACTGTGTTCCTTTTACTGTACTATAGGATTTACTCTAATGGATTGCTTAATCATGTGATTGATAAACATGTTTAGTCATTTCTAATCCAGTGAATAATTAATTTAGAGTGAATAGAAATTGCTTCCATAACAGCACCAGTGTGTCACATGCACACAGCTGATGCATATTGTTGCTAGACAAACTGCCACTGGAGAGAAAGAAGCCAAACATGTCATTGCTACGTTAAGTACTACATGGCACTAGACTGGACTTGGGGCCGTCCATAAATGGCATCACACGATTTGGGCAGTTTTCTGATCCCTCCCCTCACCACAGTCGTCACAAAAAGTCAGACCCCCTCAAATAAAACGTCACAACGCTTGACCCCCCCCCCATCATCTAGTCATCTTTATTCAGAAACTTTTCAAATTCTTTTTTAAAAAATAAAGTATAATAATTATAAGCGTAAAATGCGTTCAATTTTGCGGTAACATAACATTGCAGTATTAATAACAATATTTAGTTTTATGTGATGTCACAATTCTGGAAACCCCTCTCCCCATCGTCACACATTGTCACAAATGTTTGACCCCTCCCACCCCTAAGTGCATGACGTCATTTATGGGCAGCCCCTTGCAGAGCTACTAGTAGTCTGTATATACTGCATATTATAATAATAGGAATGGATGGACAGGTGGAGCATAGTGGTTCTGACACTGAACAGACACTAGTTACTAAACCACTTTAAACCTTATTATTGCATTACTAGCTGTTTGCCCCATTAGAGCATGACGGGCATTTCCACTGGGGATTTCCACTTTGCCTAGGGCTTGCTATTTTTACCCATCGAGCTTCGCCCATGTCTCGAATGACAACAGCCCGCCATCCAATGAGAATATGGTTATCCACAAACAAACAACAAACAGTTTCTATTTCTTTTCTGGGGCATTTTAGAAGAAAAAAGAAACAAAATGCCACAATAAATGCTAGATTATTCTGTTCTGTTCTTTAGTCATCCTCGATGCGAGGTTGGGCTACACTATGTATCACATGTCTGTCGTTTTTCTGTTTTTTGAATCATGCTTTGTAAAGAGAGTCCAGCCCATGTTGTTATGTTATCTAGCCAGGCTGTTCTTGGTCTTCCTCGTGATCGTCCGCCAGATAATGTTCCTTGAATTAGTCCTCTTTCTAGACAAGAGCCTTGTTTCCTCATGATGTGTCCAAAATAACACACTTTGCTGTTTTAACCCCTTAACTGTGTATTTAACTGTAACTCAATGTAAAATGGACGGATATATCCGGGATCCCCAGTTAAGGGGTTAATGGTGTTTAGAAGACTTTTTTTCATACCTGCCTGTTTTAGCACCCATTCATTTGTTCTTTTTGCTGTCCATGAAACTCTTAGAATTTGTCGTAATCCTTTCATTTCAAAGGCTTCAATTTCTTCACTCATCTTCTTTATTCAGTGTCCAGCTTTCTCAGCAGTGTGTTACGACTGGCCAAACCAAAGCTTTCCACAATCTGATCTTTGTATTATTTTGCAGATTACGACTCTTCCTTAGTTTCAGTAGCGCTGTGTTTACTCGTTTTCCTTTATTCAGTCTTCCTCAAATCTCCATTGAGCATTTGGCATTTGCATGGATTAGTGAGCCTAGGTATTGGAATGATGTAACATTTTCTAGTAATGCTAGATTACTAGCAATAAAATCTTTACTACAACTAGTTTCCTGTGGCTTTAAATTACAATTTAGAAGCACTGTACCAAGTAATTATTTATTATTACTATTATTATAGAAGCTGACTTATATAGCGCAGTACACGTGAATAAAGTTCAAAATCAAAAGCGCTTTACAGTTCAAATGATTTTTGAAAAAGAATATTTTGAGTTTCGCAGGAACCGTTCAGAGTCAGCCTCTGTGGTAATATCACTCGGTAGCAAGTTCCATAAGTAATGACAGCAAAGTAATGACAGTAAAGCTTCATTATAACATAATTAGCAGGTCTGTAAAATTTAGTACGTTATATCAGAGGTACGTTATCCAATACTGTAGCACATCACATGGGACCGTACATTATGTACGTTATAACTGAGTCTGTTATAACAAACTCCTACTGTACATAGCCACTATAGTATAGTTTTTGTCAGTTAATGAAGCTTTGAATTATGGAGGTTGAAAATAAATGTTTCTGCTGTCGTTGATGTTGTAACTAAATTAGACATTCTGAAGATCCTGTCTCCAATGACCAATTAGGGAAACCACAAAATGTTCAATGTGCAAGAGCCAAGGTCAGGCTTCAAAACTGTAAACAAAGCCTAGGAGGAAGGCTCGGATTCTTCAGCATATACAGAACATAGAATCAAGCAAACAGCTAAAATAACCAAATATCATATGCATCCATTATGGCAAAGTCCTTAATAGAGATGAATGGCTTGTAATATGAGAGGAGTGGATCTAGACATGGAAGCCTAAATATTTGGGCTCTATCTAGGATTCCTTGATCTTGATCAGTGGTCCTTAATGGGGAGGGTGTGGTACTCATACCCTTGGGGTACTTGAAAGACTTTGTGGAGTACACAGAATGATCTGGAAATATTATTATTATTATTATTATTATTATTATTATTATTATTATTATTATTATTTCTAGACAATTTCTCCAGCGCAGTAAACAAGGCTAAGGCCTACGACAAAAGCGCTTTAACATAATTCTATCAATAAAATCCGATATTAAATAAGTGTGTTTTTAAGTTCCTAAGAAAGGATTCCGCAGAGACAGCTTCCGACACAACGTCAGGTAACGAATTCCAAAGTAACGGATTCCCTTTGAGAATGACCTTTCTCAAACTTGGAGGTCTTTGACGGAGGAGGGACAAGCAGCAGGACTCGACGACTCGACCGAAGCTTCATTCTCGACTCATTTGACGTCGTTCGCTGCACCAGCGCACTCAGATATTCTGGGCAGTGTGGATCATAAAGGGCTCGGAAAGTGAGCCAACAACGCTTGAAAACAATACGCTGTTGAACGCGTAACCAGTGGAGGCGATCTCTCAGCAGTGGCGTGAAGTGGTCATCACAAGATAGTTAAGATAGTCAAGATACTCTCTTTTGAAGATTTTTGCTATAATTCAACCTGTAAACTATAGAAATACTGTAGAAATTTTTTCAAAAAATTAGAAATTCTAAAGAAAAATCTCACTTTCTGGCTTATGTGCAATCTGCGACAGAAGTTTGATGCAGTTTATAATCGTTTTCAATACATTGCAGAGCATAAACTTTTGTCTTCATATAAGGTATGCTGGTAGGGGGTACTTCATTCTCTTATACTTGTTTCAGAGGTATGTAATCATAAAAAGGTTAAGAATCACTGATCTAGACAATGAAGAGACAAGGAAAATTGCCACCTCATTGGCCCCACAGCTCTCAAAAGACATGTTCAGGAGCAAAGTTGGCATCAGCCACTAGGTATGGCATAGAACAGTGTTTAAGATATCGTATATCGTATATCGTATGACTACCTTCTGTAAAACGCTCTTGCCTTTGGCCTTGGCCATGCTATAGCGCTACATAAATTATCAAGTAGAATAGAATAGAATAGAATTAAGAAACTGTGGGACTGTGGGTCTCGAACCACAAAGTGGGTTACACTAGATTCAAAAGTGTCGTTTTCTAGCCAAAGCCACAAGATCACTAGCCTTGCAAAGTTGCAAGCAGGCTTAGTTTTAATAAATGTATATACCTGTAATCCTCCATACAAGGTTTATCGTAAAACGATTAACTAGCGTCATATCCACCTTTAGTTGACACTAAGTTTGTAGGGTTGGGCACCCACATTATAAAACTGTGGAAGTGGGTCACGGTTCCAAAAAGCTTGAGAAACCCTGGCACAGAAGACTGATCACTGATGCTAATGCTGGTGATGGTGGTGAAGAAGACATCAAGACAAGGATAAAAACACAAGAAGGGATACCTGTACTAGAACTGGCTCTATAGAAGTGCATTATTATTATCTTTCTTATATCACCATTGATACCGCTATACTACTAATAGTTATAGTAGCAGTACCAGCATCAGTAACAGAATAGTAGTATTAGTAGTACCAGCAGTAGCAGTAGTAGAGACTGTCACTGATGCCAATGCTAGTGGTGGCGGCGAAAAAGACAAGTCTTGATAATTTGTACATACGCATAGGTGTTCCAAAAATGTATGATATACAACAAGAGGTAGGTGAAAATATGCCTTTTTGGGTACGTACTATATGGGTGGCCCTAGAGTATCTGTATCGGTATCGGTATCTGACCAATACGGCTTTATTGATGTATCTGAACGTATCTGTATCGGCGTATCGGCCTAAAACCCATATCGGCCGACCACTACATAAAGACAAGGATAAAAAACACAAGAAGGGAAATGAAAAAAATTAAGTATGAATGACATCTACAAAGATGCAAATAACAAACAACAGAAGTCCGGTGCATATAAATCCTCCTATCTTGCATCCTTTTGAAATACAATAAAAACCGGCCTTGAGATCTCATTTCAAAGCAAACTTCAAAGCATCACAGCATATTAAAGTCTTTTAATTTTTTGGAAATAATTACAAAGTACTAAGAGCTGATCTCAGCTGTAATCAAAAGTAATTACAGGCAATTACGTCCAATCCATTACATAATGAGCAGTAGGTGCATAGGAGGAGTAAGCTGATCAAGTCAGGGCATTGCTTCATAGCAAATGAAAATAAAATGTCATAGAATTACATATACCAAGACTGAACCAAATTAATATATACCACTGTCTAACTAGGAAAGAGACATAACATGTAGCAATGCTGTCAAAAGGTTTTAAAATCAAATTTATTTAGACAAGTATTCTAAATAAGAATTCTGTTTACAGGTTTGAAATTGACCTCCATTGACCTCTTTATGCCCAATAATATAAAGGCACTACAAAGATCCTACAAAGATCCATTTCTTTCACAGTCTGTCTCTGTTTCACTCTGATCTCAGAAATGAACTGTACTTTTGCAGACAGTTTTAGAGTACCATTTACTGATACCTGTACTAGAGCTGGCTCTATAAAAGTGCATTATTATTATCTTTATTATATCACCATTGATACTGCTATACTACTAATAGTAATAATAGCAGTACCAGCATCAGTAACAGAATAGTAGTATTAGTATTACCAGCAGTAGCAGTAGTAGCAGCAGGGCCATTTAAGGCACGTAAGGTATGTGCCTAGGGCACCACAAAGAGGCGTAGCTACCATATAGCAAGAATAAGCAAGGCATTAGGGCCCAGAAGAACTGGGGCCCTTTTTGGCCACCAATGTAAAAAAGAAAGTAAATAATAACAAAAGTAAATAATTAAAAACACGTTAAAAATCAGTCTTAATCAGATAAATTTGTTAGGTATTAAATATGACGGCGCTACAAAAACAAAGCCTTTTTACAGTTTTCAGTGTCCGGAATCCGGTGACAGACAATGCATTATTATTAAGTGTTAAAATCTTTTAAGCCTTAGTGTTCGTCATGTTGTGACTTTTTAAGTTGAAGGGGCCCATTAATAATATTTGCATTAGAGCCTAAAATCCTAGCTATGCCACTGGCACCACGATACATAGGGGCCCCAACAGCAGAGGCCAGTTTTTGTTTACATTGCGACAACACATGTAACAATCTGATTTCCAGATAAAGTCTGCTGTATTCAAATGTTAAAGGTCACGGTTTGGTTTAGGTCAGATTTACGCAACTTTCAAATGAGAGCTATAATCAGTCAGCTAGCACTATAAAAATCCACAATTGAATTTTTCCCAAATTTAAATATAATTCCCAAGAATGTTTTCCTTATAAAACCATCAAAGAAATTTGTCCTGGTAAGTTAATAATAAATTTTAATGTCATAATACAAAATCCAACAGTTTTGTAATCTAGTTATTTGCCACGCAAATGTCCGGCACGCAAATGTCGGTGAACCACATTTTCACCTGCAATATATCATGTTACTGTTATTTTGATAGCGTCTACATGCAGTTCTCCCCCCTAAGCAGGTTCAGATTCAGATCATGTTTGTGGACATCGCCGATTTGCCATATTTTGTCAATTGAATGGCTGGGTGGAATAAGGAGGTAACTGTATCCGATCCCCCAATGGTTTGAGTATCAATAACAATAAGAGGGGTAACTGCATTTACTTCCTTATTTCACCGGACCATTCAACTGATATTTTCACCAATAAGAGGGTAACTGCATATACTTCCTTATTCCTCTGGGCCCTTCAATTGACAACCTCACCATTAAGGTGGTAACTGCATTTAACTCCTTATTCCACCCAACCATTCAATTGTCAACACACTACAATATATTAAACAAATCATCAGTCAACACACCAAGAATTAGCAGAAATTATATGAGTGGGGCTGCAAAGAGAAAGAAGGAAGCAGATGAATTGAAAAGGTTGGCCAAACACCCAAAAGAACCTTCTTTCTTTCAAAGTCAGAATTAAAACTCATCATTGCAGCCTGACATGGTTGAGACCCAAGATACTCTCATTCTGTCTGAAATACCTTCTGATTCCAATGTAAGTAAAATAGATTAACAACTAGTTTTGCTACAAGAGGATGGTCTGGCAGTTGAAAGATCAGATGTTACCATGACACCAACATTAGAACAAATTTCAGAAAACAAAAAGTTCTCATTGGGGTGTGTTAGCAGTTTATTACTACATGTATATAAATGTACGTAAAACCAATACCATAATCTGAAATAGCCTGATAGATCGAGACGGAAATCGGGTTTTAATGTTACGGCTTGTGCCTAGGCCCCCAAACTTCCTAAAACAGCACAGAGTAGCAGTAGTAGCAATATCATAGTAGCTGTAGTAGTAGCAGTTGTACGAGCATCGTTCTTGCAATGCGATCTTATGGCGCTATAGAATTTTAAGACTGCATTCCGTTGCACCAGAAAACTTTAGACTATTAAGAACACTACAAGATTGGAACAAAACCACAAAAAATACGAACAAAATCCATAACAAATCGCTAAAATGACAAATAATGTGAGAATTTTTCGTGAATTAACAAATTTAAGTGAGATACAAACACTTAAAATAGCAATCATCCTGTTGACGCACAGGGCAATTATATTCAACGCCCGAAGACAATTACGCTGAAAACATCTTAAAAGTCACTAGAAGACCGCATTTACCATTAAATCGCTGATTCATTCCAAGAAATAAAACTGTTTTCCTTGATTTCCAGTCAAAACGAACGAAAATATTGAATTTTCACTATTTAATTGATTTTAAAATAAAATATAATTTAATAGTCAACTTTCCGGACGTATCAGCTCTTGTACTTTCTGAAGTCCGGCAACGACACTTGTGCCACCTGGCGACTGGCAAGAACATTAGCATTGGAGGAATGCAATGTACACATAGTCAGTTAATGAAATGTATCATTTAATGGGCCATTGCTTTTCTAATCTATATATATAATTCTCGATGTCCGACGGACGGACGGCACGTCCGACGGCAACACGGCGGGTATTGCAAGACGCTGTTGTCATTGACAACCAAATATTGTTTAATCAAAAATGTATTATAATCAACGGAGCGTTTAACGAAGCGTCTTAATTGCAGCTTAAACCCCCGTCCCCCGTCCCCCATCCCTCACCCCATCCCTCTCCCAATCAGCCAGGCCCCAACCCATTCCCGCCCCGGCCCCAATCCCCCTTTCCCCTTCTCTCTCCCATCCCTCTCACAATCCCCCTTCCCTCTCCCCATCCCTCTCCCAATCCCCCTTCCCTCTCCCCATCCCTCTTCCAATCGCCCCGGTCCCAACACATCCCGCCCAGCCGCAGGCCCCAACCCATACCCGCCCGCCCCGCCCTACCCCACAGGCCCCAAAACCCCGTTCCCATTCCCTCTCCCAACCCTCTTCCCTCTTCCAATCGCACCAGCCCAACACATCCCCCGACCAGGCCCCAACCCATACCCGCCCCACCATACCCCACAGGCCCCAAACCCCGTTACCCTTCCCTCTCCCAACCCCCTTCCCTCCCCATCCTCATCCCCTTCCCCTCCCCAAACCTCTCCCAATCGCCCCAGGCCCCAACCCATCCCGCCCCGCCTGCCCCACAGGCCCCAAACACCGTTCCCATTCCCTCTCACCATCCCTTTCCCAACCACCCATTCCTTCTCACCATCCCTTTCCCAATCGCCCAGGCCCCAACCCATCACCGCTCCGCCCTACCCCACCGGCCCCAACCCCGTTCCCAAACCTACGGCCACAAACCCCGTTCCCAAACCTACACAACACTGCTCCGAAAACCCGTACAACCCACTTTCTCCTCCCAAATCTCCCTTCCCTCTCCCAATGCCCTGCCCCCCGTTATTATATATATTTACTCCTTCCTAACCTCAAACCCTATTTTTTAAAATTTAACCCCTCAAGTGGGGATTAAATTTTCAGACATAAATCACCGTACTGGGGATTTAATTTTTGGAAAAGCGTTCTTCAGAAATGATTACTGTAACGTTTTAAATTTGCTATATCTCAGGCTATGTAGAAGCTAGAAAGATGAGGTTTGCACCATTGTTTAGATTTGTAATTCCTCTTTCTAACCGTCCGTGCAAAAACAAAAAAATTGGGAGTAGAGTCCACTTTACGGCCTAAAATATAACCCTCTCCCCCAAAAACATTTCATAGCCCCTAGCAAAATATTTTCAACGGTAACCCCACTTTGGTCAGCGGCAAAGTTGTAAAGAGATGTCAGAGGAACAAAATAAACCAAAAAGTTTGAAAATCGGTTGACGTTTGGCAAAGATCTATCAATTCTAACCCGATGACCCCAATGTTTGAACATAAGTATTATCGGTGAATTTCGCGAAAGTTTTGAATTCTGAGAAAGTTTCCATTTTTTTGAATTTGCTATATCTCAGGCTATATAAGAGCTAAGAAGATTAGGTTTGCACCATTGTTTAGCCTTTTTATTCCTCTTTCTAACCCTCCGTGCAAAAAAAGTCCAGCGTTCATGAGGTTTGCGACAATCAAGTGAGAATGAGTGGCAGGCTGTTGCTTGGCGTGCAAAAGCAGCACAGCAAACAAGAGAATCAAGCACTGCATGTCGTTCGACACTGCCAAATCAGTACACCTTCCTTGACTATCTGTTTCAGAAAATTCACGCGAATGGGCGTAATTATGATCTTTTGCAAAAAAAAAACTCGGTTGAAGGAAAAGGCGGCGAGTTAGGGAAATTAATTGCGCAAAATCGTCTTGCATTTGCGCAAAATCGGGTGGTAAAACAGCCAATCTCCCCCGTCATTTTTGACGGGTAAACACCTAGTTATTATATAAATGATATCGAAGAAGGGTTAGGCCTGCTATCCAAAATTTCAAAGTTTACCGATGATACAAATATGCGCAGAAATATCGACTCTGATGATGATACTAAAATATTACAGGTGATTCGAGGTGAAACCAGTGCTTAAAGCAGGGTTGTCCAACTGGCGGCCCGCGGGCCGGATCCGGCCCGCAGGCCAGTTTTATCCGGCTCGCCACCGAGTTTGGGAAAATAACAATTTTAGCTATTGGACCGGCTATTGCGTTATTTTATATGACTATTGACCCTACTAGGACTAGGAGGTTACCAAATTGCTCACTTATCCACACTCCAGAGGTGACGGCGGTTATTAAACTTATAACTGATTTGCTACTTATTAATAACTACAGAACGGAGCAAGACAGGGATGCAGTTTATCACCAGAATTTTTTAACGTTTATGGAAAGGAAATCATGGGAAAATAGAAAACTTGGAGGGGGTTAAAATATTGGAGGTCAGAACATTAACAACCTGAGATTCGCGGACGACGCAGCATAATTAGGCCTAGTGGCATATACTTACAGAAGAAGCTGCAGAAATAATATTAGTGGACGAAGTAAATAAAGAAGGAGAAAGGAAGGGACTAAGAATGAATACAAAGAAAACATATCGCATGTTGATCTCCAAACAATAGGAAACACCAAGATGCCAACTATACACAAATGGCCAACTAATAGAACAAGTAAATGATTTCAAATATCTAGGAAGCTGGATGGACTATCCAGTAACGGGAAATGTGAAAAGGATATAACAACAAGGATAGCCATGGCAAAATCAGAATTCGCAGAACTAAAACACATAATAATCTATAATATTAAGATCGTTATCTGTATGTCTCTCTGTTACCTTCAAGCGTTCTGATTGGTTGACTGTTGGTAGACGGTTTAGACCGTTTAGTCCTTACGTCGCGATGCGTTGGTGGGCGAGCGTTGACTATTGGTAGACGGTTTAGACCGTTTAGTCCTTACGTCGCGATGCGTTGGTGGACGATGTTCGAAGACGACGTTGCTATTGGTAACAATTGTTCGTAGAACCGGTTTAGTCGAGTCATTGCAGCGTCAGAGGGGTGGGCGTGCGACGACGTTGCTATTGGTAACAATTGTTCGTAGCTTGAGAAAGTTGCGCAATTTTAACGTACATACATTTTAACGTACACAAAAAATACGTGTACAGCGTCACAAATGGTCACAGTTGCGTGATTTTAACGTACATAGGCCTAATTATTACGTGGCGCAGAGCTGGCTAGGTGGCGATCATTGAAATGTTGTTCAGCATGAATTCAATGATTGGGTATTAGGTATAGGTATTGGATTAGTATTATCCTGCACTGCGAGCGAAGCGAGCGCGAGCGTAGCGAGCATCTTTCTAGTAAATAAGATAATATCAACGGAAATACGGATATATAGGCCCTAAGAGTCGTGGAAACATACGTATGGTCGGTACTGCTGTACGGCGAAGAAACATGGACAATTTCCAAACAGATGAAGAAGAAATTAGAGGCTGTGGAAATGTGGTTTTTACGGAGGAGGAAGAAGGTCTCATGGACAGAGAAAAAATCAAACCAAGAAATTTTGGATAATGCATTTTCACGAAGAAAGCTGTTAAAAACTATAAAGAAAAGACAATTAGAATTCGTCGGACATATAGGGCCTATAATGAGGAAAAAGGCCTGGAAAACCTAGTCACAACCGGTAAAGTGAACTTAGTGAAGGGAAAAATAACTAAAGGGAAACAAAAACTCACGTTCATCCAAAGCTTGCTAAGCGACACAAAAGTCAAAAGGCCTATATCTGATATCAGAAGTGAAACTGTTACAAGCGACATATGACAGGGAGGAGTGGAAGTCCGTGGTCGCCAACGTAGTTATAGCCTACAGGCAGCGGCTTCTATCCCCCCTTGAAGCCGGGCTCAATCCCCCCCCCCCCAAAAAAAAATTACAAATTCCCTCCCAAATTACAAATTCACCCTGCTAATTTGCTCCATTGTAGACTTTTGTATTATTTTCAGCTTTTTATCCTTTGTATTAGGCATAGCTATCATGTACCATTGATTAAATATGGATAGAAGCCCCTGCCTACAGGGCACCTAAAGAAGAAGAGAAGAACAATAACTTACTTACATTTGTCACCTCGCAGCAAGTCTCGTTCTCGCTCAGCTAAAATTTGACGCCGTTTTGAGCAGTTTGCTAATGTAAGCTCGTAATGTAATGTAATGTAATGTAATGTAAACTCGTTACTTGTATCCGACTTGGCGCCACAAGCATTGATATTGACATTGCTGCATGGTATTGTTAGAGAAAAGTCTTTTCCGCAGTGCTCGCGCTAGATTAGAAAGTCTTCATTCAATAGAATATAGAATGGATCGTTCATTAGATTGAAATTGGACAGAATCAATCGAATGACTCAGTGGCGGCTCCAAGACTTTTTTTAGGGGGATGAAATAAATTCATAAGAAGTTCGTGGGGGTAAAAATGGAAAGAAAAATCAAAATTTACCGTAAAAGGCTGACAAGAGGGAATCTTATCCCTAATTTTGCAACACTTTTACCAAAAAAGGTTGGCAAGCAGAAAATGACATTTGCAGTTAAAGTTTTATCCCCGCAGTTTTACTAGACTTTTACCCAAAAATAGTTTTCACAAGCAAAATAAAAAGTCCGGCGGGGGATGCATCCCCACTCATCCCCCCACGTGGAACCGCTACTGAGATGACTGTCACTATAGTCTTACTAGTCTAAATAGGACACTAAGTCGGTAGCATATTTACTTACTTACTACTTAATTTTACCTAGAATACTATGTTAAAAGGTCAATATTAGGCTATAGCAATATAGATGTTTATAGCAGTTACCACCGAAGTGATTTTTTTATTTCTTGGTTAACACTTAGTCTTATACAAGTCGCAAATAGTCTTATTTTATGACAGTTTTATGCGGCATACCATGCATATATCATAATTTTGCCATGTTAAGTGCTACAACTTAATAATGTGATTTTAAGTGGTTTAGGAGGCTAAGTAAGCCTGTGCGAAAACCATTGTAGTAACTCTCCGCACTCAATAACCTAGTTTATCGAGATAGTCTTTGAATCCGTTTCCTATTTCAACTGTCACTCCCGCCTCGTCCAAACTGTTCCATTTGTCCACAACCCTTGCACTAACAAAATTTGCTTGACCCTCCAAGGGTCTAAACATTTTTGTGCGGCCCGCAATAGCATGACGGTTGGACAACGCTGGCTTTAATAGTATGTGAAAAAGGTGTTGGAGCTCTCTTGGCGCAGAGGTGTGTTAAGTATAGCAGTGGTAGGCTATCTTTTGAACGTGCACCCTCGTTAAATCTGAATAATATTAAATCTGAATAATATCTAGATTCGTATAGCGCTCTTTAAATCTTAGTTTAATAGTTGTGCAACAAGTACACGGTGGTGACGGTGCTTTTACAATATTGGAACAAATATTGAAAAATTGTGGAAAAAATTTCATGGTCCAAAAAGGTGCCGGAGCTCAGCTCCGACGCGCACAGGCTCACTTTCAGCACTGGATGGATCTAAGGAAATTGTTTCAGTGGTGGTCTGTGGACTGGCAGATGCTTTATAGGCCCTAATATCGGCAAATATTCTGTAATGCATGTAGGGAAGTCTGATAGGCTAACGATAGGCCCAGGGCGGTTCCTCGTTGGAGAAGACTGCGGATGCATCCCCACCGGCAGTGGCGTAGCGTGACTTTTGGGGCCAGGGGGCATCTTTGCCATGGGGCCCCAGAGTTTCGAGCTGACGAGCAAAAAAACGTTATCACCTCCTTTTTTATCCTGACGAGCAAAAAAAGGTCGTCAGCACATCATTTCTAGGGTTAAGGTTAGGGTTAAGTTAGGGTTAACCTAACCTAACCCCTAGCTTAGACCCCTCTTCGGGCCCCCGCCCGGGGCCCGGGGGCTGTCAACAAAGTGCCCCCGCCCCGCCCCCACGTTACGCCACTGCCCACCGGCCCACCAAAAATGCGCCTTCAATGGAAGATGATCGTCTAAACCAGTGGTTCTTAACCTTTTTGTGATTACGTACCCCTTAAACAAGTATAAGAGCACGAAGTACCCCTACTAGCCTACTTGATCTGAGGACAAAAGTTTGCAATATATTGAAAATTATTAGAGCTGTACCGATTGCGCATTTTGCCGATTGTTCCGATTACCGATTGTTCCGATTGTTAGACAACCGATTGTTTTGCCGATACCGATTATCTGTCGAATTCTCCAAATCAGGCGTTTTTAATGATCATGCAATCAAATTTGCCATAAAGGTGTAGCGTAAATGCACATGCCCTCCGTATGCAGGTTCAATTCGAGGTTTGCCAAGAGATTCAATGCATAATGTGTGCTTGATCATTAATGAATAATGATTTTGCTATCAATACTTATTATGTCAATTTTTAAATTTCTATGTTAACGTTGTAATTTATAACCGATTGTTCCAATTATCCTAATAATCGGCCAGTAAACAAGTGTTACCGATTAATCGGTATCGGCACCGGACTGGCACCCGATTCCCGATTGTTCCGATTGTCCTAATAATCGGTCCGATTGTGAATATTGCCGATAAATCGGTACAGCTCTAAAAATTATCATAAACTGAAAATAATTATTTATAAACTGCAACAAACATCCGTCACATAGTATGCACTTGCCAGAAAGCGAGCTTTTTCTTTAGAATTTCTAATCTATCATATTAAGATCCTTATCTGTATGTCTCTCTGTCTGTTACTTTCAAGCGTTCTGATTGGTTGACTATTGGTAGACGGTTTAGACCGTTTAGTCCTTACGTCGCGATGCGTTGGTGGACGATGTTCGAAGACGACGTTGTTATTGGTAACAATTGTTCGTAGAATCGTAGTTTAACACGGTTTAGTCGAGTCATTGCAGCGTCAGAGGGGTGGGCGTGCGACGACGTTGCTATTGGTAACAATTGTTCGTAGAATCGTAGTTTAACACGGTTTAGTTGAGTCATTGCAGCGTCAGAGGGGTGGGCGTGCGACGACGTTGCTATTGATAACAATTGTTCGTAGCTTGAGGAAGTTGCGCAATTTTAACGTACATTTTAACGTACACAAAAAATACGTGTACAGCGTCACAAATGGCCACAGTTGCGTGATTTTAACGTACACAGGCCTAATTATTACGTGGCGCAGAGCTTGGCTAGGTGGCGATCATTGAAATGTTGTTCAGCATGAATTCAATGATTGGGTACTAGGTATAGGTATTGGATCAGTATTATCCTGCACTGCGAGCGAAGCGAGCGCGAGCGAAGCGAGCATCTTTCTAGTTCAGTACAAAAATGTCTACAGTATTTGTATAGTAGGCCATACAAGATAACTTGTAGTAAAAGTCTTTAAACAGACTTTATTCAGATTTTGTTTCCGAATTATTCAGTGCCCCCATAACGTCCTTCAAATACCCCCCAGGGTAAGAAAAAAAGTGTATTACTGAGTTATGGAATAAACTGTACGTGCTGGCATTAATTAACATGTCATTGCGATGCTTTATGAATAAGCTTGATTATCTGTTCAACTGGCTACCTGAGCAAAATCCATGAAATTTCTTAATCTTTGTTTTGTTACTGTTATTGATGAGTTAGGTTTCTGGATTGGTTATTATTTACGCCATTTATGAACTTCATAAAATTAATATGACTAAGGCGCGTGTGTGCCTGCAGAAGAACTCCATTTTGACACATCGTGCTGTAATTTTTTTATTTGGTTAATGAAAAAATTAATCATACACTTTAATTAGACAATCACGAATCAAACAAATTATCCATTTATAATCCTTTTCGCCGTCGTTTTATGAATTGAAAAATGTTGCTCCATGCCTACGTACACGTTAATCCTTGAAATGTGAAACTTTGAAATGCAATTCATTTTGGGCCTTTCATCTTTTAAAGAATGGATCATCGGTTAAAACTGGAGGCACATATATTGTAGTGGTAGTTGTTGGAGGCGCTGTGGTGGTGGGACATTCACATCTGAAAGTAGCATTAATCATAATACTAAAAATCGTTTCAGTCCATCGGCAAATTGGATCTTCGATTACTAAGGGTTTATAAGTGTACTGTAAACTATTTCAGAAGTAAACGAACTATAGCAAATTTAGTTAGTGCTGGCTGGCGATTTAGCATGGATATAAAAAATCGGAGCTGCCCAGTCTACAATCTTTTATCCAGAAGGTCAGTCAAGAATACAATTATCTTTTCTTCGACACAGTGGCGGCTTCGGGATTTGGCAAGTGGGGGGGCGTTGAGGTGGCAACTTCTAAGCATGAGGCCAACCATTTGTTTATAGGTATGCAGTATTAAATATAGGGCCCCAACAGGAGGGGTCATTGGGGACAGGCATTCAATATGGGGGCACGAGCCCCGCGGGCTCTCATGTGGAGCCGCCAATGCTACAACAACCGGTGTAATATGATGTAGAAATTCATGTCCGGAATTCTGGCTCGGTGTATGAAGAACCAGGATTGCAGAATTGTTAGTGAGCGATGGCTGGTCTTGGGAGAGAAAGATTGCCATGAAACGACGAGCAGGCGGAGAGGGTTGACTTTGTTGTATGTCTTCACATGTAAATAGATCTTATAGCTAGATTGTTTTGTTACGTAATTAAATCACTTTGCTATAAATAGGCCGACGCTTAAAACTGTCAGCCAGTGAGTGAATATAAATCAGAGGTGTAGCTATAGGGGCCGGGAGTACATTTGTTCCCGGGCGCCGAGGGAGGCGCCAAAATCGGGTTTAGGGGTCGCCAAAATCATCGGGTTTATGGTAGCAAAAAGTAAAAAGAAGCATAAAAATAAATAGGTGTGCCGACTTTCTTATTTGCCATTTTCAGCTTAGGATAAACAGTGTCGACCTTTTTTATGCTATAGTCAGAGTTTTTCTGAGATTGAGATTTTGTTAAAGTTCAGGGAAGCGGCATCAGCATGTTTTGTCCCCGGGCGCCAGACACCCTAGCTACGCCGTTGTTATAAATACAAAAATTCCTACTCACTGGAAGAAGGTGGCAGTTTTCTTGCATTTTGGAATGAGCTGTGAACACGATCCAGCAAATCCGGGGCTGAACAGTTCGGGAAAATTTGAACAGGATGAAGGATTGTCCACAGTAACTTCGGTACCGGTACATCCAGTACACAGCTGTAATGTTGTAAACTGATCTGAGTTGCCGTTGTGTATTCGAATTTTGCTGATGACTCCACACTTCACAAATTAAAAATCATCAAACTATTATCCTCATTATTAGCAAATGCGCAAAACTAATTACAATTCCTGTTTATCTTTCCGTAGGTGAGTAAGTGCTTACAAGAAAATAATTGCAGTACAATTATGTCAACTCTGCAAATCACACTAGAAAAGTTACTTTACGGAGTGTAAAGAAAAGCTGCACGAGGAGTCAATGGAAATTTTTTCCGACAGGCCTGCAGAATAAGCCACAGTTACGGATTCTCGTGACTACTGTTCTAAAGTGGGATTTTTTTAGGCCGATTCAGTCTATACATACACAACGTGCTTTTTTAGCTCTCCAACCCTGCGCAAGTACCGGGAATAAACGGATAGACGGTCGTCAACTCTGCTAGCGATCAAAATAAAGAAGATGGAAACATTCGAAGCTTTCAAAACAAAGACGACAGTCTCGGCCGTAAAAAGTCTAAGGAAGTGACCGAGAAAGAAACTTCTATGAGAGACGGCGTCACAGAGGAAAGAGTAAACTATCGATGGATTCACTGGAGCTGAAGGCGTATGTGAATAAACATATTAAATGAATTTTATTGCAACTTTGGTTTACCATTGTGACAATATTATTTTTGTTTTGTTGTCTAAAATACTATTGCTAATAATAATAATAATAATAATAATAATAATAATAATAATAATAATATTATTATTATTATTATTATATTATAATATAATAATAATAATATTATTATTATTATTATTATTATTAAACGACAATTTATATAGCGCCAACTGCCTGACGAAGGCTATTGTCAATAGCACTTTACAGAGACATCTGTTAGGCCTATGAGATTTCAAATAGATGCGTTTTTAGTTTCTGTGCAAATCTATCTTGGGTGCTCTAGTTTAGATAGTTTTAATTCATTGGTAGTGCGCCTTCAAACATTGATGTAGGCCTAATCGTAGCGCATTTTCTTCATCTTCAGCCGAAGAAAGCTCAAAAAGAATAATTAGAAACACTTTTTAACTGATTTCCAAACAACGTAGCAGATTAGTTATCTTTGGGTCGACTTTCTTGTGGTAAGCCCCTACACCCCAGGAGTACCCAACTATTGAGAAAACTAACGATCCTCCCTCTCTGAAAAGTATACGCAAGAAGAAGAAGAAGAAGAAGAAGAAGAAGAAGAAGAAGAAGAAGAAGAAGAAGAAGAAGAAGAAGAAGAAGAAGAGAAGAAGAAGTTATATTTAAAATTTATCGGAATTCTTACCGAACATGTGGGAAGTTGACCATCTCCCTTGATTTTGTTGTATATGTCGCTCAATTTAGCCCCATTCGGAATTAGCGCCTTGCAGTAATTCGTATCTTCATCAACCGACCCGCTATCATTTGAATCCGTTTCCTTTGATTTGGAGGAACTAGCATCAACCAAGTAAACGAAAGCAACAAATAATAAGCATGCTTTTACCTTGAGACTCATTCTGGATTTCTGGATAGACTTTTGATTGAGACTATTCTTGCTCTGTGAACTGTTCTGCGAGGACAAGTCACATTTATAGCAAAACATCTAATATAAACAGGTCAAGCATGATAAGCAAATACACAGATTTGTCAGTCTTGGTGATTTATACACAGGGCTTCATAAAAAGGGCCCCTTTGCATTTTAGTTATGACTTTTCTAAATATAGGCGATTTTAATGAAAATTACACCACCGTGATGGCCAGAAAATTTGCTTGTAAGCGATTATTATTTATATGACTCTCTTTTGCATATTTTAGAAATATTCGTTGTATTGCGCAATATAGGCCTAATTACAGCTACAAAATGTACCAAGTGCAGCGTATTTTACTCAACAAAGCAATCAGTTATCAGCACCATTTATAAGAGGTTAGTCCGGAGGTTCAGATACAGAACAACAGAACTGGTAAATGAGTTCAAACTGTCCTCCACATGGAGCCTCACAGGTTCGAAGTTTCTTTCGCCATCGTTCAACTGCCTTATCAATTCAATTACGTGCTGGTCCAGCCTATCCATTTCCTAAGCATTGCGCTATCGTAGCTCGTTGACTTCCTTGGTATTTGTTTTGTAGCCATTTTCATGCAGAGCGCCTTAGATTTTGCAGTCCAATGGAAGTAGTTCGGGACCATTGGGTGGCCCTCTAATTTTTAGGATGCAAAATGAGCAACTGAAACTATATTGCATAGAGGAGTATTTTCTTACAAAAATAGTAACATAATTTTCGTTAAAATCCACCTGCATATGGAAAAGTTATAACCAAATTATAAAGAGCTCCAGATTTAATGAAACACAGTGTACAATTTTCAGTTACAAGCATGACTTCCCTTTCTGCCGTACGATTAGAAATTGTCGATGCACCTGTAGAAAATCGATTTTATTTGATTTCCCACTCAATTTGATTAATCGCTTTACGCTATTTTGGCAAATGATTGATCAAATGTCTAGATCTCCTCCAGAACTTATCGATTTGTGGAGTTCACGGCGTCTAACAGAAAAAACCCTCTCGTCCAACTTTTGGGGGGAAATTTCCATCCCCCAATGCAGCATATATACTTTTTTGAGGGGGATTTTTAAAATTGGGGGGGGGGGGAGAATCCCCACCCATAAGAAGGCCTAGAATAAACACTGCCTGAATATCTGGCATCATTGGTTCGGCGCCACACTACACCTGCTGGCAGTCGGCAGCTTCGCTCTAGTGGCCGGGTCTCTCTGATTATTCCACCTCCGTCGCAAACAAAGATGCTAAGTGAAAGATCGGTCACCCGAGGAAATCCAATCTTATGGAACGCCCTTCCAGACTTTGTCACTAACTCGATAACCGACAAACAGTTCGTAAAGAATCTAAAAACACATTTGTTCAACGCGTCGATTGACTGCTAGCCTTATGTTGTGAAGCACTCTTGATTTAGGCTTAGGCTTTGTTAATGGGCTATATAAATTGTCAGATAATAATAATAATAATAATAATAATAATAATAATAATAATAATAATAATAATAATAATAACCGAGTTAACGCCCATTCGCAGCTTAGTTGACTGGGGGCTCTTGGTACAGAAACAAAAAGTGTTAATAAAGAAGTTGACAACTATTTTTCGAAAAGTGTGGTAAAACACGAATTCTGCTAAAAGAGATAATATGCTTTTATATGCAGTATTATTTAAACCATTTATGGGATTCTTAGGAGAAATATGGGCCATATAAAGTCACGGTCGTCAAATGGTTAGTTCAATAACTCATTAATAAAAAAAATGGTGAATATGCGTGTTTTTTTCTCGCTCGCCATAGGTGTTCAACTGTTCATGGCGACCATTAAGTTAGTCTTGTTGCGAAATTCGGTGATGGCAACGTACAATTATCCACGAGCAAAGACTGGTTCTGGCAATAAAACGTAGCGAGGGGTTGTGCAGATTTGGTAACGGGGGTTGGGCCGGTGGGGTAGGCCGGGGAGGGGTTGGGAAAGGGGTACGGGGTGGGTTCGAGGTGTGGAGTTGGGGCGGCGATGGATTGGGAGGGGTGCTTTGAAGAAGGGGATGGAATCGGGGAGGGAGGTTCTGGAGGAGAAAAGGGGTTGTACCTGGTTACTTTTCGGAGCGGGGGTTGTGCAGGTTTGTAAACGGGGTTGAGGCCGGTGAGGGTAGGGGTTTGGGTTCGGGGTCAGGATACGGTGTGGGGTCAGGGTGTGGGATTGGGGCGGGGATGGGTTGGCGAGAGGTGGTTGGGAGAAGGGATGGGGTCGGGGAGAGAGGTTTGGGAGAAGGAAATGGGAGTGTGTGTGTTTTCGGAGCAGGGGGGGTTGTGCGGGTTTGGGAACTGTGGGTTGGTACCGGTGGGTGTATGACAGGGATGGTTTGGGGAGGGACGCGGGGTGGGTTGTGGAATAGGAGGGGTGCAACGTGCAATGAATCAGGACGATTCGTCAAACGCTACGTCGATTATAAAGTTTGGTTGTCTATAGCAACGACATTGTCCAATGTCTGCCGTGTAGCGTGACTGATAAGCTCCATATGACCCTTTCTGCCCGGAATATCTTTCGGCGTTTATACGCAGGCCGGTGATGACAGACTGTCGCAAACAGCTTCGTTCTAGCAAACGATATCACCTCTACGTTCCCCCTCCGTCCAAGACCGTGAAGATTGGAGAAAGATCCGTGACTCGGGGCAATCCTCTCCTTTGGAACGCACTTCCAGTTTCAGTGATCATGACAACAAACTTCGAGTCGTTCTTATCGAACCTTAAAAAGCATTTATTTCGTATATCGTATGACTGCCTTTTGTAAAACGATCTTGCCTTTGGCAATGGCCATGCTATAGCGTTACATAAATTATCAAGTAGAATAGAATAGAATAGAATAGAATAGAATAGACTGACACAATTAATTAATGGACATTGGACAAAGGAAATTATTATATAAGATTCTAATTGTGATATGCAATATCCAATATATAATATAATAATATATTATAGATTACAATATTATATATGTATGTATGCATGTATGTATGTATGTATGTGTGTGTATGCATGTATGCATTCTTTTTTAGATGCCTTGTCCAAAGACAGTTTCCATACTCCAGCGTCGCCACTTCTCTGTCTCTTCTGCGTTTCTTTACATGGTATCGTATTTGTTCTTTGTTGTCGGATCGAGCGAGCATCCACTCTAGCATCGTTGTCCGAAGTCGCCCTCTTTGTATTTTCCCTACTATCTTCCCCTCCAATACCTCCCTTAGCAGGCACACATTTCTTCTCTCAGAACATGACCTATCCATTTCTTTCTTTTGTCTAATACGAATGGTGTTTTTCATGCTTTTATTTCTATATATATATATATATATATATATATATATATATATATATATATATATATTAATACCCTCAGTACTTCATTCCCGAAGGGCTTATGAGAAAAAATTGTCCGGAAGATGGCAGAGGGGTTACGTGCTGGAGCGTCAGGCTGACGGAGCGGGTTCAAGACCCGTTAGTGCCCCTAAAGTGGCTTTCACACAGGAAGTAATGCCTTCTAAGCCACTTTAAATCATGTTGAGAGACAAAAATTAATGTGTTAACTCTCTCTCTCTCTCTCTCTCTCTCTCTCTCTCTCTCTCTCTCTCTCTCTCTCTCTCTCTCTCTATATATATATATATATATATATATATATATATATATATTATAGGCCTATATATTATAGGCCTATATAATATATATAATATATATCTATATAAAGTAAGGATATGCAAACACAAAACTGGATAAATGCATTTTAACGTAAAATTGCGTAGTCGGTAGTAATTAAAAGGTTAAGTTCTTCAAATTGCAGCAAAGGCAGCATTCTAAAATCCTATTTGAACTCTCCAATTGGTTTAGTCTCCTTCAAAGGACAGACATTCGTTTACCTGTGGCCGGGAGATATCTTACAAATATTTTTTCCAAAATCTATCAAGCAATTTTAAAATAATCTTACTCCGTAAAATTGACTATCTCAACTAAAATAGAATAGAAATATTTCAGATTTTGTGTAAGTTGAATATCCGAATTGGCACACCGGATATGAATGCTGCTGGTATAAATTCGATTAAATTAGTATACAGTAGCATGTTGGACTGCATTTTAGCGGTCCATATTTGCTATTGCTACAAAGCAGACAAATATCAAGCTATTTCCTTTGTTGAGAAAAAATTGAAGTGGATGCTGGAGGCCAAATAATTCTCCATTATAAAAGCAGAAGATAAATTACTTATCTTTCGGGGATAACAAATAGCTTCGCCACAATTTGTCTAAAATATTTCATAGCCAGTGTCACTATGGAAAGTCGCCACATCACCGTCAAATATGTTAAGGATGATGATGACGAATGCAGATCGAGCAGTTCAGATGACGGAAAACTGGAACAATGTCGGCGCAGTGAACAAATGAGCATTGACATGCAGCCTGTTGTTAGCAGAATGAAACAGAATGAACAAAAGGTTGATGCTTCTCAAGCCAAGAGATCTAAAAGCGTCAATGATGACGATGATGCTCTGTCTGCCATTGCTGAAGCCAATGATCTTTCGAAGACGACAGGATCAGAGAAACAAAGACTTGGTTTAGGTTTCATCGCCAGATTGGCTTTGAGGCGTCGTTTCAAGTCGTTTGCTGAGGAGGTGTCCATTGCATTCGTGAGTTATTTGGTGAGAGATTCGTCTAGTAGACGTGGATCAGTTGCTCGTAAAATCCTTTGGACATGTCTTCTGCTGTTTGGATTGGGATTCATGACCTACCAGTTTCGTGATCGAGTTTCCTACTATCTAACTTATCCAACTTTTGATGATTATAAAATCGCTTACAACAGATCAATTCCTTTTCCTGCCGTCACTATCTGCCCCGAGGCTCGCTTCAGTAGAAAACGAACATTTTCAGGTTAGTATTTTGATTGTAAATCTTATATTCAGCGTTGTAAAGTATTTAAATACTTTAATATTTAAATACCATTTAAATACTTTGTCCAGTATTTAAGAAAGTATTGAAATACCCATACAAAATTATGTATTCAAATAGTATTTAAATACCATACAGTATTTGGATGTATTTAAGAAATTTAAATACTTTGGATTTATTGCAATTTTCACGTGCACGTCTTTCTATTATTTCGTCAGTCGTTTTTACAATTTCTTTACTGATGGTTTTAGATAGTTGAACATTAAGTAGGCCTACATTGACATTGTTAGAAATAATTTTAACTAACATTACTTTACACAAAATACGGTTGTGGCGAATCATGTGTCAAATACATTATCAAGTATTTTAAAAGTATTTAAAACTTATTTGCCAGTATTTAAATACTTACCTCGGTATTTGGATATTTAAATACTATTTAAATACTACATGAGAACAGTGGCGGCTCCACCGGGGAGGCCAGGGGGCCCGTGCCCCCTAATGAGTGCCTGGCCCCCAGTGGCCCCCCCGTTGGGACCCTATACTTAATGCTACATACATTAAACAACAAATGGTTGGCCCCCCATGATTAGAAGTTGCCACCCCAACGCCCCCCCACTTGCCAAATCCTAGAGCCGCCACTGCCTGAGAACCAAGTATTTATGAAAGTATTTCAATACTTCAGTGAAGTATTTATTACAACACTGCTTGTGTCCCAATATTCTGACGGACTTCTCAATCTAGTGTAAGAATATTTAAAAGACTAACTCAAACTATCGATTAAGAATTCAGTATTGCGGCCGAATGAATTTTTCATGGCTTCGATCTGCTTCTTTTATCGCGCACCATTGTTGGTAAACTTTCACGGACAAATTGGTGTTGCCATTAATTAGGCATACTAGAAGTGGACAAAGGAGATTCCAAGTTTTTAGCAACAGAAATTGCAATATATATATATATATATATATTGCAATTATTATATATATATATATATATATATATATATATATATATACGTATATGTATATGTCTATAATAGCCATCAATTAATGACAGCAATAAAAATTGTGATAATAATAGTATATAAAATTAAAAATAATATTGTCACATTATGCCCGTACTAATGAAATTTACGAGGGAATCGAAGAAGGGATTAGTAACTTTTTTATTGTGCCACTAACTTCTTTTTCGATTTACCCTCGTATATTAGCAAGTGACCGACCATAAAGTACGTCACACTACATTTGACAGTTCTGCTCCCCTCCCACTTATCACAATCCGTCAATCTGTCACAAATCTCCGATCCCCTTTGAAATGTCTCCATAGATTAGTTCACACGTGTTTTCTAATTGATAAATTCGAGTTTCTCGTCGAATTTTCAGCCGCGTGTCGTAAAGATATTCAACTCTCGGCAATGATGACGAATGTAATTGAAACTTAAAATTCCATTCACCTAGTGTGATATGATTACTAATAGATGGCTTGTTGTCTGCCTGTCCTTTGTAATTGTAGCTTCTGAAGAGAGGTGTCACATGTGCCGTGGTTCTTGAAGCCGTTAGTTCATAAGAGATTATTTAATTTTCCTGATTTGTTTAATAGCATTTAATAGTCGAACTTAGGCAAACACAGGGCTTTTTGTGCTAGAACAAAAGGAACGTTGTTTCGGAGAATCTGAAGACTGATTTAATTTTTGTATTGCAACACTAAGTTTTAAAAACGTAGAACGTTGGAACTATATCTATTTGCCATTTTTCTTTTTCAATTTTCTTATCATACATTTTATTTTTTGTCGATGGTCCAAGCAATTCGAATAATTGTACGTCCGATATAGCGTGTTAATAACTGACTGCCGACTATTGCGTTCCGGAATTTTTTTAAACCTTGGACAAATAAATTACTGAATAACTTAGTCTGAACTTGCGAGTGCGCAAACTAGACTTTAATAGACCATGTCTTGTTGGTGCACCAATCGTTAGCAGATCGCAAGCCGATGGAATGCGCAATAGCATTGGCTTATACTGTATGGTCCAGTTAAGAGCTCAAATCGGTATCACAGAAATGTCTACACAGAGAATCAGTTGCATCAATAGGCCTGTAAGAGTATGAGGCCCAGCTTTGTAGTCACTCACAACCGACGAATTCCGACTAGAAGGGGGCGGCGGAGGTACAGCCTTTGCTTAGCCCACAATGTTGATAATCCGAAATGTAGGATAGATTCTTTCTAATTTAAGAATTCCAAAACCAAATTGAAATAGTAACGTCACTACAAGTTTATCAAATGTTTTGGGGTTAGGACCCTTCCTACATTACTATACTCGGGTGGCATCATCTGCTAGAACATATCTATTAGAAGAGAAAGTAAAATACCACCGCGTTTCAAAGTCTGACATCCTATGCGATATTGCCCCAGTGTTTTATACAGGCCTGTTAGGATAGGATATTCCCCCCACAAAAAACCTCAAAATTCCCTTCCCAAAATCCCAGCACTTACACAAATTTTGCATTGAACTGTGTCTTTTCCCCTCCAACCAAGTTGATTTTCTCCCCGAATGCCTCAATTCCCCCAAAGGCCTGGAGTCTGGATAAAACACTGTCTTGCCCCATCTATCTGTCACACATTGTCACACTTTCTTAGACTCCCTCCACCTCGGAGGGTGATGTGATGTACTTTATGGCCGGCCCCTAATGATGTCTTTGAATCTGTCAACTTATGTGCACGGAAATTTGACTTGCAATGCCTTAACCATATTAACCGAAGTGAAGGAAGTATGATGAAATGTGGCGTCTACTGTATGAAGCAATTGCAAATGTCTCCGGACCAACGGCGTAACCTGATGAGGCACGTGCTGTAAATAGCATGGGACAGTGAATGGCAGCGTTGGGACCAAACCACGGACGGATCCGCCGTGCACAATGACTATCTCTGTGCAAACACAATAGGGCCTGAAATTTAGTCCAGAGCAAGAGCAGAAAATTGCATTTCTTGTTTGAGCATCCAAATTGTCACCTTTTCGATTTATAAAATGGCATATCCTCCTGAGTTCCTGCGTCAATTTAAATGGACACATGTATCGATCGCTTACAGACGCCATGTTGTTGACCTATGAACCATAGACTTTTAAATAGCTAGATTACCAAGTAGAAAAATATCAGTCCATTACAATAGACACTAGTTTTTAAAATGTTGATGCGTGGTTTTTGCTTTAAACTGTCAAAAACCCGTGTCCATTTAAATGAGTAAACCCCTGCATTCTCGACTGCTTTGAAAAAAATACAGCATTTCCATCAAGTGATGTGGCGGAAACAGAAAAGCGTTTGCGTCAACTTCTTCCACCCTACTTGTATTTGGACGTACCTAATGCGACTGAAGCTCCAATCTTCTCAACTTCTGCTGACGTCGATTGGAAAATAGCGTTCTTTGCCATATCTCCGTCGCTTGACGAAGCATTGATTCAGGTAGGCTTAAATGTCCAGTTTTACTGTGACGCAATTATTATAATAGATAGATGAGCACGAAGTCCAATAATAAAGAATAATTAGAGTATAAAAGTCCGTTATAAGTAGTTTCTTCAAAAGTCGTTATGTGGCGCTGATGGTAAGGTAGATAGTCAATAAAATGAATAAACTAATAATAATAAGTGAGGTCACTTAGTAATAATAGCTGTTACTGCCGGAGATGTATGTAAAAAGTCTAGAGAGGTTGGCTTTGGATATTCAGTAGGTGGCGGTAGGCCTACATCTCTACGTCAGCAGCGATCCACGTAGTCCTGGCACTAGTGCTATGATGCTATCCAGGTTGGATTATTGCAATGATATTCTCCTGGGGCTTCCGGACTACCAGCTGGACAGTTTCCAATCGGTCATGAATGCTGCGGCCCGATTGATCTTCAGCGCGAGATGGGGGGATCATGTGACTCTATTGCTTAAAGAAAGGCTACACTGGCTGAAGATCTCGAAGCGTATAGTTTATAAGAGTTGTACATTGACATTTCGGTGCGCATAGTATTTCAATTCACCTCCACTACTAATACTACGGCGAACTTCGTGTCAAACCACACAAAGCATTCACTCTTTCAACGATACTATCTCAAACGCTGACAAATGTATTTATACAGTGTTTCAGTTGTATTTTGGTTATGACTTTTCCAGATGCAGGTCGACTTCAATGAAAATTATACACTATGTTTGCTCGAAAATGCGATTACTTGATTCTCACTTGCATATTTTGCCTATTTTTCGCATCACAACATGATTGCAATTTAAAATGTCGCAGTTGTCGCACATACCGCATATTTTACTCAACAAAGCGGCCAATAATTATAGATGGTAAAATTCACTATCCAAAATGTAAATGTTCATCATTAAATATGAAATTAAATTTATTAAATACCCCGTGACTTGTGCTCAAATTGTTTTCCAACTATAGCAGTATTATTATTATTATTATTATCTACGACAATTTATATAGCGCAGTAGCATAACTGGAGCTAAAGTCAAGAGCGCTTTACAAAGGAGTCACTTATAAGAGATGTTAAATAAGTGTGTCTTTAGGAGCTTCTCAAAACAGCCGACGGACTTCGCATTAATAACATCGCTTGGCAACGAGTTCCACAGGGCTGGGTTTCCCCGCGTGACTGATCTGTCACCGAACACGGCAGTCTTCGAAGGCGGAGGGACGATCAACAATGTCCGACTACTGGAACGAAGTTCCGCGCGTCTGTCGTTCGTCGTTGCCCTGCATACGAGTGTTGATATGTAGTCAGGACAGGTGGTGTCGTTCAGGGCCCGATATGTAATCAGGCATCGCTTGTAGGTGATGCGTTCTCGAACCCAAGCCAGTGAAGCTTGTCTCTAAGCAACGGTGTCACGTGATCATTCCAGCGGGCTCCAAAGATCAAGCGAGAGGATGCATTGAGCACCGACTGGAGGCGGCTTAGCTGGCTCTCTGGAAGGCCGAGGAGGACTCCATTGCATTGGTCAACCCTGGATAGAACAAGCGCCCGAATCAGTTGTATCGCAGCATCCATTGGTATATATCGCCTGATATATGCAGTAGCCGCACACGTTCGAAGTCTCTTACGCCACTGTCAGACTTCTTTATCAATTCGATTGCGCCGCTATGCTTCACCGTTGGGGGGAGCCAGAGATGACCCGACTTGCCCTTGCGGCATCAGACAGACTATGAACCACGTAGTCAATGACTGCCACCTCACTAGATTCAAAGGAGGACTCGAGACCCTGCATCAGGCTCAACCTGATGCCGTTGAATGACTGAGAAAGAAAGGCATTCGCTAGAAGAAGAATTAAGTGTTACATTTTTATGCCTTAGTGCACTGTTCGTCATGTTGTGACTTTTTAAGTTGAAGAGGCCCATTAATAATTTTTGCATTAGGGCTTAAAAATCCTAGCTACGCCACTGCCTATAACTTCACACCTGTTGATCTTTCAATTGAAGGTAGCATTGCATAATCCGACTGAAATACCATCAGTGCTAAATCTTGGATTTCGAGTCTCCCCTGGAAAGGCAACTGCTGTTTCTTTCTCATTTAGAAACGTAAGATTTGACTGATTCGGTATTACGCAATTGCCTTAACCACAACTCTATCTGTTTACTTTCTTACAATCAGATGCTTTATTTCTATTGTAAACAGAAGGAATAACGAGACATTATGTGAAAAGCCAGCTTATAGATCTACGACAAGAAGCCGAAGAGATTTATGCTATTGACTAACCTATTTCCTTATGCGATAATAAAACTAATTAATATAAAAGAACCTTATAAATATTTATCATGCATTGTATATAGGCCTGTGCGTCGTATAAGAACTATTTAACATTGTTTTTGTTAGAACTATTTAACATTGTTTTACTTCTGTTGTAACAGATTTCCAAACTACCGGCTCCGTATGGAGATTGTCACGATGAAGAGGGATACACCTTCTTTGGCTGCTTTGTTGCATGTGTCAACAATTACGTTCAGAAGATGTGCAATTGTACAATAAATTTTTCCGGTAAAACGCCCACTCCTCCGCTTTACGCCTTATCTTCTGTAGTAAACTAAAGAATGAACTATATTTTGCAACTCTTATAAAATTATCAAATTTTACAATTGACTAGGCTTACATTGTCCTCGATATTAATACTTCTCTGCCGTGGCCAGACAAATACACGAAGCAACGGGTAAAGACATCAAGCATATACGACAGTTAGCTGATGTTTGTGATTGCAATGGAGAAGTAGTATACATGAGCAATGTAACAGCGTCATCCTCTAATATGTTTCTCTTCGTTTCAAACGAAAAAGTTTAAGTAAGACAAAATAAAATGCACGATGGTAATAGATAAGATGCATCTAACTCATCATTTTACATTTTATTTTGATATTTCCCTGTTGGCTCTTTCATTATTTTTTCGGTCATTCTCGCAATTTCTAACCATGCGATCAACATGTGAAAGCTAATACGCTAATCACAAATATTGTTTTGACATTACCAGAAAAAGTATGCGATCTGGACAAAGGCGCCAGGTGCGCCCTGGATGCCCTCTACTCTTCTGCCACGTTGAATTCATTGGGAACTTGCAACTGCCCTCTCGAGTGCAATCAGAGAAGCTATCCCTATACATTATCATCCGCTCCTCTGTCACAACATTTTCTCAATCGTATTTCGAAAAGCGTGAACTTCGGAGAACGTAACATTAACACGTCGAAGCTTAACAAACAGCTATTCTTCGTCGACATATTCTACTCGGATCTGCAGTACGTCAACATTCAAACAAAACCTGCCTACGACGGTGTGAAGCTGTTCGCCGATCTCGGAGGCGCACTGGGCCTGATTCTAGGTGGATGCGTGCTTACTGTGATCGAAGTGTATGAATTCATATTAGATGTCGTTGCAGATTTTGTGACTTCTTATAAGGTTTTTCGAAGGATGAGATCGCCAAGACAACCGACCTGAATAGAATTATGAAGTGCGTCTAGAATGAAACCAATGTGACGAAATAAAAGCAATGTGATAAAGTAGAATCGTTCGTGCTCATAATAACACCTATGTCGTGAATTATATCTTCATATCAAAATGTTGAACACTTGCACTTGTGTTAATTGTACACATACATGTTAGAATATTACCATTGCGCATCGTATCACAAACTTTAGATTAGGTCAAATAAATTACAATTGATTGGATTTCATTACTATGAACTTGTTTTAAGAATAAAATTGCTTTTATTCACGTTTAACTTTGTCAATCTTCAGTTTATTTAAGAATGAAGTGTGCAAAAAATTAAAAGGTTATTACAACTACTTTGACACATTTGATTCCATTAATAATACTCACAGTACTTTGATCCGAGGACGACGATATGAATGCGCAATCAAAATTTGGTCATTATTTCTTTAACAAATATTACATGTAGGCCTACTGTATACTATACAGTATATGGTGCGAGAAGTTAGCAGAGTGGAAAGAACTTTGGACGATAGAGCAGGGATTTCCGGGGTTCAAGATCCTCAGGAACTCTAAGATTGACTCAGCCATACTCGCTAGATGGCTGTGGTAAAATGATGGGCAGTGGTAAAATGCTGCGATAAGTCATAGAGGAGAAATAGACTCAATTGGTATGGACATGTCAACAGAATGGATGGAAGGGACTACCATACAAGGCACTCTACACTCAAATAGAAGGAAACAAAGGAAGACCCATGAAAAAGTGGATGGACAACATCAGAGAAGACATGAACATGAAATGAACTACAATAGTAGAAGGAAGACGATTGACAGAGGATAGAGAGCTTCTTGGAAGCATTTTGTGTCTAGCTATTGCCGCTGATGAGCTGGCAGAAAGCAAAGATGATGATGAAGTCATAAAGGTACGCGATGCAGTCGCCCATTATCCGTGGTATTGCATGCCTGGCTGAGGGCTATAGAAACGGAGATCAGAGCGTCCTTATGAGCACGTGAGGGCTCATAAGGGCGGTGCTGATCTCGCACATCCGATACCATATGATACTGTAGAACGTTAAGCGCTGAGCCAATGAAGGATGCATTTACAGCTAATTTTCTCCGAAATGCGTTAATTGTACCATACAGCATTTGCTTGTGATATTACTCAATGATAGACTACAGCTGGAGTGTACTGGCGCCTTAGCATTTGCGTTAGTCGGCGCCATAAATAAGCCGCTCTGTCAGGCGTGTAACTAAATAGGTAACCTGATTTAATTATTTTGCAAATCAATTTTAGGTTAAGATGACAAAACGATTTCAAGAACTTATTTATTAATGTCGATGATAAAAGTTTGATATAGGCTGCATGAAAATTACAGAAGTTCAGCAATTTCCACGAAACAAGTCAAATTAAAGTTAAATCAAATTAAACAAGTCAAATTAAAGCAAAGCATAATAATTAATTTATTAATTAATAAATAACTATTACATTTATTTGATTTTGTGAATGATTTCAGCAGTGGCGGTTCCAAGATTTCTTGATGGGGGATGAAATGAATTCATAGGAAATTGGTGGAGGGGATGAAAATAGAAGGAACAGTTCAATAAACTGCCGAAAAGGGCTGACAAAAGGAAATTTTACCCCTAATTTTACTACATTTTTACCGAAAAAATAAGTTGACAAGCAAAAAAGGTCATCCGCAGTTTTTCCCCGTAGTTTTACTAGACTTTTACCCAAAAATAGGTTTCACGAGCAAAAATAGTCCGGTTGGGATTCATCCCCACTCATCGCCACGTGGAACCACCACTGAATTTCAATGATGATGGACAAGAAACTAACATACAGCTATGTAATATATTTTTGGGTGTTTCTTAAATAACGAAACGTTTGTTGCATTTTTGATTGGCGTTAGTAGTTCATTCCAAATACGTGGGCCAAAGCGTTTTATGGAGGTGATGCTGATGATGATGATGCTACTGCTGCTGCTGATGATGTTGATGATGATGATGATGATGGTGATGATGATTGTGATGTTGGTGATGATGATAATGATGATTACGATGATGATGATCATGATGATCATGATGATCATGATCATGGTAATGATGATGATGAAGGTGGTGGACCAGATTTTTGACTGGAAACTGGGACATAATGGGCTAATATTAGATAGCGTTAGGGCTGGGATTACATAAGTGATAGATTTAGGTTACCTTAAATGCGCAATCCATTGACCTAAACCTATGATTGTGCTGCACTGCGCAAAACTGCACTGTGCAAAACAGCTTTAATTTGCAGTCGTCTGCATGCTTGGATTTTATTGGTCGTCCCGGGTATAGTGAATTAAAATGAATCTCCTTAAAGATGAATCTCCAAGTCATTTTTATACGTGTATTAAAGATTTCCCATCTCTTTATTGTATGTAGAATATTAACTTCCTGTGAATTTTTATAGCTCCCCTATAGTGATACGAAATATAATTTATAAAATGATTTCATGTGATATTAAATTATGCAAAACTACAAAAGATGAAGCTTTGTAAGTGAAATACAGCAATTAAACACGCAATAAGAGTAGCGTTTATGTAAGTAGGCCTACAGAAAAAGTATCAATAAAAACATATAATATAAGAATCTGGAAACGTATAAATATCGTATAGAAATGTGCTGTTTTAAAAATATTATTCTTGGCAGTAGAAATTCTATACAGGGATTCTTTATTATACGTGTAATAATGAGATGGGATTCGTTTTTTCAAGGGATTCATTTTAATTCACTACACCGGTGTCTCAGAAAAGTCCGTCGCGAAAGAATCACAGATTGGCGTGGCAAAATATCTAGTTACTGATCATCAAATAAGTAATAATCTATAATATTAAAATCCTTATTCTGTATGTCTGTTACCTTCAAGCGTTCTCAATGGTTGACAAAGAAGCGTCTGACCAAGCGTACGTTTAGCACGGTTTAGTCGAGTCATTGCAGCGTCAGAGGGGTGGGCGTGCGACGACGTTGCTATTGGTAACAATTGTTCGTAGCTTGAGGAAGTTGCGCAATTTTAACGTACATTTTAACGTACACAAAAAATACGTGTACAGCGTCACAAATGGTCACAGTTGCCTGATCTTAACGTACATAGGCCTAATTATTACGTGGCGCAGAGCTTGGCTAGGTGGCGTATGTACAGTACATCATTGAAATGTTGTTCAGCATGAATTCAATGATTGGGTATTAGGTATAGGTATTGGATTAGTATTATCCTGCACTGCGAGCGAAGCGAAGCGAGCATATTTCTAGTAACAATAATAATTCCCAAGACAATTTCTATAGCGCCGTGCACTAGGTTAGGGTCTACGACAAGGGCGCTGCACATACAGTCAAACGTATCATAAACTAAAAAGGTGCGTCTTTAGCTCTCTCTCTCTCTCTCTCTCTCTCTCTCTCTCTCTCTCTCTCTCTCTCTCTCTCTCTCTCTCTCTCTCTCTCTCTCTCTCTCTCTCTCTCTCTCTCAAGAACAGCCCAGCTGAGTCGGTCTCCGTCACTGCGGTCGGTAAGGCTTTCCAGAGCAACGGGTTCCCGCGTGAGAAGGACCTGTCTCCGAAATTCGAGGTCTGCGACGGAGGCGGGCCGGGCAATTATTATAGGACACGATGTTAAGTATACACTTAACGGGCACTAAACGATCCCTCTTGTCCGGAATACTTAGCGACCTTGATTCGGAGGACGACTACGAACGACCGACGGCTCCATCTGCGCTCCAGCAGCCGAGTTCACCTGTACGTCCCACCTCCGTCGAAGACACTCAACTTCGGCGAACGTTCTTTTTCCCGAGGAAACCCTCTCCTCTGGAATTCGTTACCGGCTACAGTGTCGGCGGCCATTTCATTAGAGGACTTTGCGATCAAATTAAAGACTCACCTATTTAACATCTCGTTCCCATGTTTTTTGTAAAGCGCCTTTGACTTTGGCTTTTGCTATGCTACGGCGCTATATAAATTGTCGTGAACAATACACAATAACATTAACGATCGAATGGTTGCCCATTCACTGATGTTCGGCTTCTTTACAATTCGTTTTCATTATGCTTTAAATTGCTCCGACTGCATAAGAATACTGTACACTTAGCGCTCGAAAGGTTCATCATCATCATGTGTCATCTTCATATCTGAAGGTTGACGGTCATGAGTTGTTTCCACTTCGTTCTGTCTTCAGCAATCCTTTTTAGTCTTCCGTAGTTCTTTTCCTGTATGTGTTCCTTAACGTCGTCCAGCCAGTCTCTTCTAGGTCTTCCTCTGGCCCTGTTTCCCTCATATCTGCCCTCTAATAGGACTTTTGCTTGTTCTGTGCTTGAAACCCGCATTATGTGTCCAGCATACTGTGTTTTCCTGTTTATAATTTCTGTCAGGAGTTGACTCTTTTCTCCAATTTTCTTTAGTACCTCTTCATTTGTTATTCTCTCTTGCCAGCTAATTTTTAAGATTCTTCTGAAGCACCACATTTCAAAGGCCTGTATTTTATTTTTCAACTGCTTTGTTAGAGTCCAGCATTCGCAGGAGAATGTGATAACCGAGTATACATAGCATCTCAGGATTCGTAGTTTTAGTGCTTGGTCTAGGTTTCTTCTTAGTAATTCTTTTTGTTTCCAAAAGGCTTCTTTGGCCATAGCAATTCTGGCGTTTATGTCTCTTGTAGGCCTACATCGTCCGTTTTCTGTTATGAAACTGCCCAGATATTTGTATTCCTTTACTTGTTCCAACTTAGTGTTATCAATTTGGATGTTGTGTTTCTCATTTTTGTGTTTGCTTACTATCATCGTTTTTGGTTTCTTTCTTTCTTGTTTTCTTTCATCGCTCGAAAGGTTGCCTTTTCATATTATGTTTGTCGACTATCTTAAAAAATATCAGTTTAAGCAAACGTCCGCAGCAAAACTCTTCTAATGAAACACGACACATTGAAACTGTACTCAAGATATCTTAATTATATATTCAGAATCATCGCTCTGGCCAAACGTACCAAACTGGGACGTTCGTTTTCTGCTATACAGTATAAAGCCTTTCACGCCATCAGTCTCCGCCGATCGAGTATGCCTCTCCAATATACGGAAAGAGAACCTTCAACTTCATATGTCGACGAAGATGAGCTGTTTGTTAAGCTTCGACATGTTGATGTTACGTTCTCTGAAGTTCACGCTTTTTGAAATACCTGTACGATTGAGAAAATGTTGTGACAGTGGAGCGGATGATAATTAATATGTGATATGGATACCTTTTTTGATTGCATTCGAGAGGACACTGACACTTTCTCGCCGAATCCGACAGAATGTACAAATCGAAAACCTTAGCGGCGCAGTTGCCAACTTGATCCAGATTACACACTCCTCGTAGTACTAATATGAAAACGATGTTTATGGTTAGAATAGAATCCTTTACTGGTTTTTCATCCGATCTGCAAGATAATATTATTCTCGTAATACTGTCTAAAAACTTTAAAATTGCTGGGTTTTTATTTGAATTCACCAGAGTGTTCATTTATGGTGAGGCGGCCAGATACAGTATTTGAATGAAAACAGGGCCATTGTGGGTTATGGTTAGTTGTTGCTAGTTGGTGTTGGTGTTGGTGCTAGTTGGTGTTGGTTACCTTATTGCAGGCTTATTGCTATTTTAAGGTTACCTTAGATTAGATGTACAGTCTATTCACCTAAAACTACGAGAACAAAAGCGAATACATCCAGCTGATTATCAAGTATGATTTTGCTGCACTGCAGGGTATGCAAAATAGCCTTCATTTGCAACCGTCTTCTTTTCTTCTTTGCGCAGATGACGTTTCTAGGAAATAGCTTAAATCTCTCGAACTCGCCTTGGCGTAACGATGACCAGACGTTCCGGTTTTCGGGGGTTGTTCCTGATTTTATTGGTCGTCCCCGTGTCCCAGATAAGTCCGTCAGGGCGTTTATTCTGTTTCGGTTTTCATACGCTTCTTCTTTGTAATTCATGATCTGAAGACATTTTAAACGAAACTGCCTTATAAGGCTCATATTACATAGGTCTATTAGGTATTAAATGTAGGTTCTTGAAGTAGAAGTGGGGAAGCGATGACAGAGAGGTACACGCTAGAAAGGCACGCTGACGGAATGAGATCGAGTTCCACTGGAACATGAGGTCGACTAGGTCTTTAATCGCTAGAGGGCGAATGTAAAAACGAGGAGCAGCTAGTAACTGCTAGGTAAGACGTGGGTCTGGGGAAACGCAATGGTAACCTTCATCTTCTTCTTCTGTGCTTTCTGCCAACTCTTTAGTGGCACTTGATGGACACGAAACGTTTCCAAGAAACAGCATTATTATCTTGCTCTCTGCCAACTCTTTAGCAGCAATGGCAAGACACAAAATGTTTATCGTCCTCCTGTTCGCTCCTATGTCTTTCCGTGATCCTGGTTTCCCCGAAATCAGGGCGTTTCATCTCAGGACGATTAATCTCAGGACGATTAATCTCAGGACGATTCAACGCGGACCATTCATCTCAAGAACTATTCATCTCAGGACATTTCATCAGGAGGACTATTCATCTCAGGACGTTTCATCAGAAGGATTATTCATCACACTAACTCTTACCATAACCCTTATAAATTTATCCGTGTTGAATCATCCTTAGATGAATCGTCCTGAGATGAAACGTCCGGATACCGTTTTCGCCGAGTACTGGTCAGAGCTTGTCGGTATATCGAGCAGCAAAGCCCCATATATTTGGACACGTGCCCTTGATTGCTCGACAATGTACGAAGATCTTCCGGAAAATGTGACAAAAATGGTAATTTCTAGTTCTTTTTTATTATCTTTGCAAAAGATCGTCTTAGTTTTCTGATTTAAATATTTGGTATTTGATAAGTTTTCTATATGTTTCTCCTTGTCTTCAAGTATCGTTTCTTTTTGTTTTGTCTTCTCTTATCATGTGTTTCTTATGCTTTGTCTTCTGCCTACTACTGCTATTCCTCTTAACAAGTTCATTGCAGCAGCAGCATCTTTCAGCTTTATTAGAAAGTTTCCTCGCTGCTAATTTTTCATAAACACTCACCACATACTTTATATGCATTTACTTGTTCTAAATGGTCACTGGATTCACGGGAGAGTATAAACAACTATTGACGCGAAAGAATTGAGAAGTTATGCTTGATCAACCGACGCATAGGTCTACCAATAATGCATGTACTGCTTCCATTGGTCTCCGCAACAAGCTAGACACCGAGAAATACAGCGCGACAGCGGAACAACGAGCGATAGAGGTTCTATAGAAGCGATAACTTCGTTCGAATTATATCGATATTGCCAACAGTGCATGTAATACTGAAAGATACAGTTTGCGGTATTTTGACTGTGACTCGTCCGTTGACTAAGGCCGATGCAAGACATTCATCGGCTGTAGCGGTCTGAACAGGGAAAAGCCACAAACGTGTTCACTTACCTGTGTAGGAAGCACAAAACATCGCTGGAGAGATAGACAAAGCAAAGCAGGAGCGAAAACTTCAAAACAAATGAATTGAAAGGCAGCAACTATACAGGCACAATTACTAATTTACATATGAGACTATACCTATACTTGTGCCTAATTATAGTCAGATGACTCAATTAGATTCCGTAAATAAAGACATTTATAAATGCATCACACGCCTGAATGAATAAAACGCCACAGCAAGCTACATGAAAGAGAAAACAGACAAAGCGATGAAAGAATTGAAAGCACATTGGCTAGAGCAGGGCCGGATTATGGTCCGAGTGGGCCGGGGGGCTGAGAAAAAAAGGCCGTCGCTTATGCTGAAAATATTATTATTATCATTATTTATTATTATTATTATTATTATTATTATTATTATTATTATTATTATTATTATTATTATTATTATTATTATTATTATTATTATTATTATGTCAAAACCTCTCAGTTACCTGTTATATATTGTCACTTAACCTAGCCATGTTAATTCCTTTATTTTATTGTTTGTATTTCTCTCAATTTCATTGTTAAAATATGTGATAACTAGTTATTGAAGTTCCTCTTGATACTTGATCATATTGTTAATAGTGATTATATATTAATGTGATATCATAGATTAGCCAATTATCGGGATCCTATGATCCCTTAGGTTAATCTTGTTTTGTTTCCATAGGCACATGGTAATGTTAATGGTAACGTTAAATTGTTTCATTATTTGTGATCAAAGAAATGTCTTTTCAATTTTAATTAAGTACTTTTTGTAATCCGATTGTTGATTACTGTCTGCTTTACTTTGGAAATAAATTCAATTCAATTAAATTTATCACACACACACACACACACATATATATATATATATATATATATATATATATATATATATATATATATATATATATATATATATATATACTAGAAAGATGCTCGCTTCGCTCGCTCGCTTCGCTCGCAGTGCAGGATAATACTAATCCAATACCTATACCTAATACCCAATCATTGAATTCATGCTGAATAACATTTCAATGATCGCCACCTAGCCAAGCTCTGCGCCACGTAATAATTAGGCCTATGTACGTTAAAATCACGCAACTGTGGCCATTTGTGACGCTGTACACGTATTTTTTGTGTACG
The DNA here is from genome assembly GCA_018105865.1 of Metaphire vulgaris. Lineage (NCBI taxonomy): Eukaryota > Metazoa > Annelida > Clitellata > Crassiclitellata > Megascolecidae > Metaphire > Metaphire vulgaris. The sequence continues at coordinate 10,371,546 of CM030854.1, forward strand.
CTAAAATGTACGTTAAAATTGCGCAACTACCTCAGGCTACGAACAATTGTTACCAATAGCAACGTCGTCGCACGCCCACCCCTCTAACGCTGCAATGACTCGACTAAACCGTGTTAAATTACTTCTACGAACAGTTGTTACCAATAGCAACGTCGTGTTCGAACATCGTCCACCAACGCATCGCGACGTAAGGACTAAACCGTCTACCAATAGTCAACCAATCAGAACGCTTGAAGGTAACAGACAGAGAGACATACAGATAAGGATTTTAATATGATATATATATAATGCGCTATAAAGAAATAATCCAAGTTCATTGTTTCGTACCGGCACCTTTTTTTCTACAAAAGTCACTGCTTCAGTCTAATAGTATACTTACTGACTAACTGCAGTTAAGCCTTAATGCATATCCACGAAGATATGGACATATTTATAGGCAATGTCAATTGACAAATTCGCTTCCAGCAGTAGAAAGTCAATTTTGCACTAGGACTTTGTACAACTTGGCTTCTATACATTATTAACTCTGAACATTATATTTTAAAAATAAAATATACGGATTTCTTCTAAACCGTTTACATATACTGTAAATCATTTGACAATTGGCGGAATCTTCCTAGAAATTCATTGCACCCCGCCAACCAAGAGTTCTTGGAAACGCCACCGATCAATACAATCAATTACTCAATTAGATTCCGTAAATAAAGACATTTATAAATGCATCCCACGCCTGAATGAATAAAGCGCCACAGCAAACTACATGAAAGAGAAAACAGACAAAGCGATGAAAGAATTGAAAGCACATTGGCTAGAGCAGGGCCGGATTAAGGTCCGAGTGGGCCGGGGGGCTGAGAAAAAAGGCCGGCACCTTCCCTTTTCTGTTCAATGTTCAATGTCTGATACAGACAGCAGTAGAGGCAAACGTTCGCTGCAAAACACTTCCAATGAAACAAAAGCTGCTATCGACAGATCTATCATACACAGAGTCGTCGCTTTGGCTAAACGCACCAATTAAGAAGCAACTTCTGGGATACTCGACGCTTTTCACGCCATTCATTTTCTGCTACTGGAGTAGGACACGCAATGTATGGCATCGACTAATATATTGATACAGATCAGCTAACATAGAGTCATATAGGTCTAGCGTCCGTGAGCTAAAGGTGAACGTTGTAACTGCTAGAAAGCACAGGGCGGCAGAGTTTTACATCCGCTGGAATTTGGAAACGCCAATGAAAGTGACTTATATTCGTTACTGATTTAAGGTATGAAAACGGTGCTTTAATGTGACGTCATTACAATGATACAGGTACAAAATCGCTATAAATCAACGTTTCCTCCAACACAGTAACTCAAACTGTTACTTCTATAATAACAGTGTCAACCAATCTCTTCGCTATAAAATATAATAGGAAAGATTGAGCTAATCGTAAATTTAATTACTGTTTCCAAATATAATTGTCTGGGCATTTTATATAAAATTAAAATAAGAAAAATACTTAAATTATTAGAATTTGATAATTACTATGTTAATTAGCTATAAGTTAAAGTAGAAATTAAAATATCCATCTCTGTCTTTAATCCTTTTCCTGCCCTGTTCCGTGTCCCTGCGACCAAAAAGCTGTGATACGTGCTTCGGTAATTGCAGGGCCTCTGAGAGGGGGGCAGGGGGCAACTGCACAGGGGCCCGGCGGTCTGGAGGGGACCCGTGCCGATGATGAATATGTATAATTAACAATAAAATGAGTAATAACGCTAAAGAATGGTTAAGATGTTAGCTCAGCAGAGAGGCCCGGTGAGCACAAGGGGGCCCGGGACACAGTGCTACTAAAAAAAGGTCGTCAACAATTTATCTTTATAACCGGCTGACAAGCAAAAAAAAATTCGTCAAGAAATTAATACTTCTCAAGGGCCCGTCGCCCATTCTGCACAGGGGCCCGGAATTTCTCTCGGAGGGCCTGGGTAATTGAGTGTGGTTGCTGTGCACTGCTGGGGAGTATTTCAAATACATGTATTTGAAATAGGCCTACGTATTTGAAATACTCCGAAGTATTTTGTATTTGTATTTGAAATAGCCTACTCCAAACGCTAAGTACTTTGTATTTGTATTTGAAATACTTCTTCGAAGTATTTTGTATTTCCAAATACAAAATACTGCAGAATTTAAATTCAAAATTTTTCCATACAGCCTTCTCGTGGTTAGTTAAACATCACAACAGCAATTCAGCATTTTGCACCGGCAGCATCGTTACTTGCACGGATAATTTATTACTGATTTGACCTGATGCTCGACACGACAAATCATCCTTGTATTGACATTTGAACATACAACGTTGCCTTTGTTTGGCCTTATTAAGTTAAGTATTGTCTGGTCCCCTTGGTACGTGAATGTATTTGTAAACAAATACAAAATACTGCAATGCAGTTAAGTATTTGTATTTGAAATACTGCTCGAGAAATGTATTTTGTATTTGTATTTCAGATATTTCCAGTTCCTGTATTTAGTATTGGTATTTAAATACTTTGAAAATGTATTTTACCCAGCACTGTTGCTGTGTTATGTACTTATTATGGCGGTTCTAATTGGGCAGCGTTCAGAGTTCGGACGGTAGATATGTTACAGTCAAAGTGTGAAATCAGGCAATGTGACACGAAACGATTACAGGTCTTCCACCGGCGCTGTCAACGCCAATATCCGGCCAATAAAATGACCTGCTACAAATACATATGGACTAAGCGCTATTAAATTAGTCCTATATTTAGGCCTAACTGGCGCTAAGCCAAATCCAATATCCAATCCAATAAAAATAAGTCTATTATTTTCCAAATATGTGCAAAATAACATCATAATAGTAATTTCATGTTAACATCATAGTAGAAATAATAGCATCATGTTAACATCATAGTAGAAATAATAACATCATAATAGTATTTTAACATCATAATAGTAATTTCAGTAAGGCTAAGTTCATTATACATAATAGATCGTATTTGCTATTGCTAAAATCTTGACCAACACAAGTATTATGCAATGTCTTTTGTAGTTTTGTTTAGAAAGAATCGAAACGGGTCGTTGGAGACCAAGTAAATCTGTGACAATCACAATCAAATGATACATTGTCTTTCGGGTATTACAAACAGATTCGTGACAATTTATCTAAAGTAATTCATAGCGAGTGCTGTTATGGAAAGTCGTCCACTCACCGTCAAATATGTTAAGAAAGCTGAAGCTGATTGCAGATCGAGTAGTTCAGATGACGGAAAATCGGATCAACGCCAGCACAGTGAACAACTGTGCATTGGCATGCAGGCTGATGTTAGCAGAATGAAACAGAATGAACAAAACGACGACGTTTCTCAACGCAAGAGATCTACAAACGTTAATGATGACGACGATGTTCTATCTGCCTTTGCTGAAGCCAATGATCTTTCGAAGATGACAGGATCAAAGAAACAAAGACTTGGTTTAGGTTTCATCGCCAGATTGGCTTTGAGGCGTCGCTTCAAGTCGTTTGCTGAGGAGGTGTCCATTGCATTCGTGAGTTATTTGGTGAAAGATTCATCTAGTAGACGTGGATCAGTTGCCCGTAAAATCCTGTGGACGTTTCTTCTGCTGTTTGGATTGGGATTCATGGCTTTCCAGTTTCATGATCGAATTTCCTACTATTTAACATATCCAACTTTCGATGATTATAAAATCGCTTACAACAGATCGCTTCGTTTTCCTACAGTCACTATCTGCCCTGAAGGTCGCCAGAGTAAAAAACGAACATTTTCAGGTATTTTAATTTCATAATCTCAAATTGTCCAGCATAATGTTTTAAAAGACCTCTAATTCTGGTTCGAATTGAACCGACTAAAGAATTCCTTTAATAAGAATGCTTGAGAATTCCTTTAAGTACTGTCAACAGTTTCAGTATTCCAACCAAAAGAGTTTCCATGGTTTCCATTTGTTCCTTAAACTTTCGCAGGCGAATTGGTGCTACTATTGTGTGCTAGAAGTGGTGCAACGGATATGCAAAATTACTTATAGCAATAAAAGGGCAATAAATAACAGTGGGAGGATGGGCCACTCAGTTTGCAGATAAAGAGACGCTTGATGGAATCACATTGCAACGTAGGTTATGGAGCTGAAGTTTGGATGGTGAGGAAGGTAGACCAATAAAGAATCATTGCTTTTGAGATGACAGCTTTCATAAGAATGATGTTCATCAGCTGGAAAGAACATAGAACAAATGCCTCATCTATAGAAGAGCTTTTTGTACAGAAATGAATGTACAAAGATACTGCATGACAGAATTAACGACCGAGAAAGAGAGGTCATAAAAATAGATTTTTAGAATTTAAACATTGTTGACTTCAATATGCCTCAGAATAGGAAGTAAGCTAGACAGCGATTTCTACTTATTAAGAGCGATTTTGATGTTATTAAATGAAAACATCGCTGAACAGTTCTAACATTCTGCTGCTACGCTGCCATTCACCCAGCCATTCGTCATTGTAATGCAGACAATGAGTTGCGGCTTAAACCTGTACAGAGGTCAGGTGTGGTATTTGCTGTGTGAAGTTATTGTTAACGTCTCCGTTCCAGTGACGCAACCTGCTGAGACACGTAGGCTACTTAAAATAGCACAAGACCACACAGGCTTACTTGGCCTCCTAAACCACTTAAAATCACATTATTATTATTATTATTATTATTATTATTATTATTATTATTATTATTATTATTATTATTATTATTACAGCAGGGCTACTCAGTACTCAAATGGCGGACCGCGTAGGTTTCCTGAAAGGACCGCCGTGAGATCCAAAAACTTCAATGTTTAGCGAATTATTGCTAAAGAATTTCATACATCGCATTGAAATGATTTTTACTTCTATAAATGATATGGACCATATTCATTATACTTACAACTGCAGGTTCTTAAGCTGTAAAACTAATTATTTATTCGTTACTGTAATGCCTTATTTATAAACAAAGCGCTAGGGATACGTCTTTTGGGTCGACAAACCTAAATCGAACCTTTTGGTCGGACCGGACCTCGATCGTGTCTCGGTACAAACTTCCGGACCGCCACGCAAACAATTTGAGTAACCCTGATCTACAGCATTTGAGCCAAACCGAAAGATTACTATACGCTGTACAATGACTGAGATAGGGCCATGGGCTGGGTTGGTTTGGGTCAGACAATAAGTCAGGGTTTAAGAAATTGCGATGTATTACGGTGGGTTTGGTTGGATTGGGTCAAGTAACCCTATTGACATCAGGACAAGAATCGGCATGGCAAAATCTGCTTTCATGGAAATGAAACAGATACTGACAAGCAAGAAAATGTCCAAAGGAACACGGCTCAGGAGTCAGTATACTTAAGTGCTACGTATAGTCAGTTCTGCTTTATGGAGCAGAGACTTGGACCACATCATATGAAAAAGAAACTGGAAGCTGCAGAAATGTGATTATATAGGATAATGCTAAAAGTTCCATGGACGGATAAAAGAACTAATAGAGAAATTTTACAGATGATGGAAGAGAAACAAACACTGATGGCCTCCTTCAAGCTAAGGTAGGTGAAATTTTGGACACTTGATGAGGAAAGAGGGACTCCAGAACTTGGCAGCTACAGGCATGGTGGAGGGTAAAAGATCAAGTGGAAACAAAGATCAAAATACACAAACAAACTAAGAGAGGGACTGGAGATAGACAGCAACATTGCACTCCTGAGGAATACCAGAGATCGCGAAAAGTGGAAGTCCATGGTCGCCGACGCAGCAATGCATGGTAAAGAAGAAGAAGAAGATCTCTATTGAGCGCATGGGTTTGGTTGGAGATTTGATTGGTTGAGTTGGGTTGGATTGGGTCCAAAAACATGGACCCGTAGACATCTCTGAAATGACTAACCTTGCAATGTATAACGATACCATCGCCACAAATTTTGTCGAGATCATTTGAAGCACTTAGAAAGTAATTATATTTATTGTTTGAGCATCTAAATTGTACCTTTTCAATTTATAAAATGAAATATCATGAGTAGGTCCCTACGTTCTCGATTGTGTTGTAAATACAGTATTTCCATCGAGTGATGAGGCAGAAACTGAAGAACGTTTACATCAGTTTCTTCCACCCTTCTGGTATGCAGTCCCACCTAATAAGACACTAATTAAGACAGAATCTCCGATCTTCTCAACTTCTGCGGACGTCGATTGGACTACAGCGTACTTTGACATAACTCCGTCGCTTGATGAAGTATTGATTCAGGTAGGTCTAATTGTCTAGTCTTACCTAATACTAGATGAGGCAACAATGAATAATAGTGAATGCGCACACTTAACCCCCTAGCAGTCTAACTCATCATCATCATCATCATCGTCATCATCATCATCATCATCATTCTCCTTCGTCACACCGATGCTGAGCTGTCTTTACGAAGTCCTCTATTGAGCTTTTCTGTAAACATCCGAAATTGTTGTTTCGATCCGATCTGCGATGTTTTTCATCCATATTGTTCTTGGCCGGCCTTTCATTCTTTTGCCGTCTACCAACCCTAGCATGATTGTCTTCTCTGGAGTATCGCTTGTCGAACTATGTGACCAATGTATTGAAGCTTCCTCTTCTTTACCGCTGACAATAGACTTCTTTCTGTCAGTGTAATGGGGTCCGAGCACTTTTCTGAAGCATTTTATTTCAAAGGTATCAATTCGCTTTCCTTTTGATTTGCGGATATTCCAAGCCTCGCAACCATATGTAGCTACTAGCCAAACCAAAGCTTGCATTAACCTGTATTTGGTTTACGTTTACATACTGATGCTTTTAAATTTCCAATTTTTATTTAATTTTGTTAACACTTTTAGTCCCTCAGCCAGTTTGTAAACGTTCTTTTTCTACGGGTTGCCGTTATTCTTGTCCACCTCCATCCTACTCCAAAATATATTGAATTAAAACTTCATAATATTGAAACATCTCCCATCTCCGGACCGCAAAGCAACGATTGCTTTTGTCAGAACGTATTGCTCGTCGTGTACATGCTCATTTGACTACTCTGCAAATTCATCATCATCATCATCAGCAGCAGCAGCATATTCAAAGATAACGAAAAAGTATATAATTATTCTGCGCATCACACGGAGAGCCTTCGGGGAAAATCCGAAACCACGTTCAATAATTTTTCATATTTAGGTATTCGAATTGATGAGAGTGACGTAAATAATGACATTTGTAATTTTAACTTAGTTTTGCCTACATGAAGCTTTGAATTTGTCATTTTAAAAGACAAACAACTATAAAACAAAGTGGATTATTTATTCACAAAATCATTGTCTATCAATGGAGAACAGTTCTTTATTTGATCTACTGATTTAAAATTCAGATTGCCCATCATCACTTTCAGGCGATATACCTTTCATAGTTCCTTTTCATGAGGTCAGCTCTGTCATGAACTGCATATCAGGTATAGCTTTTCTTCCTAACATTCCAAATCCAGCATCATGTTTTGTTTACTTTCAGTGTGAATTCGATAGAAAGCCTTGCAAGTTAGAAAGTCGTCTGAACGAAGCTCGAGTCTGCTTCGTCTTTAATTCAGGTCAGCGTCGTCATGAATTTATCCAGAACAAGTATCGAAATGAGTCAGACTTATTCAAGGCTGAACGACGTATTGACAAAAGTAGAACGTTTCAAGTTTCAGACTCATGTATCCAAAAGCAATAGAAATTTAGTATTTTAAATGATCTTCGTTCTGGCCTCATGAGTGTAAAAACTAAGCGTAAGCCCTGATCATCTGTTAGAATTTACGTGTCTCCATAATAATATAATAATATAACAAGGTTTAAAGTGGCTCAGTAGGGACTGCCCTGTGTGAGAACCACTGTCGTTCCATCCAATCTATATCCTGTAGGTTATTTCTTTCTTAGGTGCAACAATGCCAGAAGTGCTCATAATAGTGAATTCGTTTTAACGGGGCCATAAACACATATTTGTCTATCATATTTATGTCCCTACGTTATAAGGTCATTATAACCGCAAATATTTATTATTAGTATAGTCACACAAGCATTGTATTAAAGGCGGAATGATAGCAGTAACAATCAAACGGGAACTTTCAACACATTTTTCATTCAGCAAACCATCGAGGCAATGAACTCTGCATTTGCTGAGTCTCTTGATTTTGATCTGAAATCTGCTGGCCAGTGTTCCCTGTAAGGTTGGCGCGTGGACGCGCCAAAAGTGTTAAGACATGTGCCCCAAATAAATTTTGTTATTGCCCAAAAAATATTTTGCAGGAGTATTTTTTTTTAAATTAAAAATTACTTAATATTTAAATATTCAACATTCAACTTTGCCAGTACCTGGATTTGCAGGACATACGTAGGCCTACGTTCTGTTATTAACATATCTTGATGCATGAATTTTATTGTCCTACATGCTTTCGTGTATTTTGCAATGCTGTTCGTTTGCAGGAAGCAAAATTGCCCAAAAGTTAGTCAACTGGGATATTGTTGACTACGAGAAATTTCATGTCCCCACTGACCCTCAAAAATTAGAGAGAACATTGCTATTGTCCCAATTTCGTCCATTTCGTCGCTAATACTCGATCAATTTTCTATAGAATTTTCGAAAAATAATTATAATGATCAGATGCGATGAAGAAAAGAGGCTAATTAACATGTAGAACTCAAAGAACCATCTTTGCGCTATGACGTGATATATTAAAAAATAGAAGGATCATGCGATTGCCAGTTACACTTTGAATCTCAACTGTTATCTTCAAAATAATCATCTAAAAGCATTTCGGGCTAAATTCTACTTCCAGAGTAAGAATTTCATCATATTAACCCCTTAACTGGGGACCCCGGATATATCCGTCTATTTTACATTGAGTTACAGTTAAATACACGGTTAAGGGGTTAATCAATCAATGGTTGTATACATTCGGTTGACGTGACGTCTACCGGCTTCCTGCACGTGATTTCTTTTGTGACTCGTATTGTCGCCGCTCTTGGCATTAACCTACGTTCTGCGCTTGGTTTTTGTGACAAGCGCGAAGAGTTTTATGGCGTTCTCTACTTTTCCACCTTGTTCTGGACGTTTTAAGTCAGTCGCGGCAAAGATTTTGAATGGTCTGCCATCTTGTCCGCCATTATGGCTGACTGCATGGCTAGCCCGCATGACTTCGATCGATCGTTGTCCACCCTTGATGAAATTTCCATCTCCGTCGGATCTGAGAAATTCAGCAGATTCCATTCGATTCACTCTCGGAAGACTGCTTCTGGGGATCTCACAGCCACATCTTGCAGGCAGAGAATTCCGATCACAATATCGCGGTCCGCCAACACCATCATCCGCTTCACGCTGACGCGATTATGTTACAAGAGTATCTTCTCTTGGAAGACCGTTCTCTCAAGGATTCACAGCCTGATCTCCAGGGTGCGATTTGTGACCTGGAGCAGTGTGGGGAGAAGGAATATGTAGAGCTAGGGGGATGTAGTTGTTGGGAAATGTAGCAGTGGGGGATGTAGTGGTGGGGGATGTAGCAGTATGGGGGATGCAGTTGGGCAGTGGGGGGAGGAGATTCCCATTCTCCCCACAAATCGCGCCCTGCTGATCTCTTCGCGGCATCGAAATCCTGGGTGGATGTTTGGCACCTCCGTCTTCCGAACCTCATTGGCATATCGACGTTGTCAACAGCACTTTTGTCTTCAGCGCTTTTAACGTCTACATGGCTACATAAATTGTCTCGAATAAATGGCTAAACAAATAAACGGAATAACTTGGCTTTTGCCTAATTCAAAAAGCTAAACAAAACAACTTTACCGTCGGCTAATTATTTAATGGCGGGTCAGGACAACTGGGTAACGCCGATTGGGCCCCGGACAACTGGGCCCGCCAACTGGGTAACGGGACATCTGGGCCCCGCACTATCGAACTCGACTTATGCCTAATAATAAATGAGAGTTGTTGTAAAACTTCGGGTGGTCTGTCTTCTTTAAGCCTCTCATCAGCTACAAATTGAGTACACATTCTTAATGGGAGAAGGTGCTGTTTCTTTGATCGTAAATACAACCTATAGTTACTACAGGCTTAAATGGACTTAAGAAGAACTGAGCCTTCGCTGTATCCCTGCAGGCGTTTATGCTGTTAAAGCTTAAAACCGACAAACCAAAATGGTCGTTCCCTATTCCATTCATCAACACCATTCTCTCTCTATTGTACGGGGGCCCAGATGTCCCGTTACCCAGATGTCCCGTTACCCAGATGTCCCGTTACCCAGTTGGCGGGCCCAGTTGTCCGGGGCCCAATCGGCGGTACCCAGTTGTCGCGAACCGATTTAATGGTATGCTGTCGCGAAGAAAAATATCTAAATACTTTCATATAATAAATAGTAGAATTGTTGCTGTTCTGTGGGATATAGGCCTAACATGTAGACCCTACCTGTAATGCAGGTACCTCAAATTACGTTACAACCCGACCTGGACCCGTCAGTGGACTTCGCCTTGTTCTCTGGAACAATCAATCCGATGTTTTGTTTACTATCTCCGCAGCTGCTGGATTTCAAGTTAGTGCAAAATGACGAATACTCGTATATGAAACCCTATGAGATAAGCGTATATAAGTTCTGTTATATAATAATTTTTGCTGTTTTTCTTAAAATGTGAAATAACAATCTGTAAATAGGCCTAACTGCAAACCAACAAAATCGAAGATATACTGTATTTAGGTCCGCATTTGACGGAGTAGTGCGAAGACTAGGAATGCTAGATATGTCATCAGCATCATCAGCATCATCATCATCATCATCATCATCATCATCATCAACAGCAGCAGCTCAAAGTCCCCTTAGGAACCGTCGAGACCTGTAGCATGTTGAACGATCCTTTTCCAATTTTCCCAGTCTTGAGCCGCATGAATCGGCTCCCAAAGATTTAATACCGTCCATTCTCTGATGTCGTCAAACCATCGTCTTCTGGGTCTTCCCGGAGGACGTGTTCCCTCTATTGTTCCCTCCATTGCAACGTTCAGAATTATCTGTTCTTCCATGCGACTGATGTGACCAAACATCTGGAGTTTCTTTTGTTTGATCGTGGTAATCACATCGCTGTCAATCCCGATTCTGCTCTTTATTTCTTCATTAGTGATTTTCTTACCCAACCATATCTTTCATTCACCACCACATTCCCCACCACATCTTTCATTCCCCACCACATTCCCCACCACATCGAGTTATTTGTAACTTTGTAATGTGTTCACGCAGTTCGTTTGGACGAGTTACCACATTAATCAGTACGTCGATAATAATAATAATAATGATAATAATAATAATCTTTAGAAACCCTCGGTAGCCTCGCATTTCGAAAGCGAGGAGTCGCCTGCAGTCATCATTTTTCAATGTCCAGGACTCTCCTTCATAAAGGAGCACAGAGAAGAGACAGAATTGGAAGAGTTGGAGCTTTGTCTTGAGGGAGATCTTTCCACAGCTCCATAATTTGCCAAGGCGCCCAGTGCTGAACTGGCCAGACCAATCCTCCACCTGATCTCCTGACTACAATTCCCATCTGCTCGCACCATGCAGTGTTATTTCTAGAATTTTGAATTGGGGAGGGGGTGTCGGGAAAATCTGGAGGGGTGTCGGAATTTGGAAGTCTCTGCCCGAAAAAAGGCTGACAAGCAAAAAAGGTAATCCGAGAACAAAAGTTGGGGGTGTCCTTTTTTATGGGGGGTGTTCTGAGCTAATTAGGCCTAGTATACATTTTGTATACATAGCATTTTGGGGTGTCGCACTCAAATTGGGGGGGGGGGGGTATTGGGGGTGTAAAAATATACATGGCACCATGCTTCCAAGATATACAAACTGTTCGACAGTTTCTAACTGTGTGCTGTTTAAGGTGATTACCACCGGCACTTCCACTCCGGCTGCCACCATGACCTTCGTCTTTTTGACGCTGATTTCAGACCTAATCTTTATAATAATAATAATAATAATAATAATAATAATAATAATAATAATAATAATAATAATAATAATAATAATAATAATAATGTGATTTTAAGTGGTTTAGGAGGCTAAGAAAGCCTTTGTGAAAACACTTATATGCCATATATATGCAAGAATTAAATTTTAGTCTAATATTAATAGTTGATGGCAACGAAGGGAGTCGCCCAATGAGTAAATTAGTAAGGTTTTATGAAATCCTGTGCATACATTTATCCGACCGCAACTATAATATTATGCAGAATTTTACTTTCTCAACATATTTGACTTAACCCTAAAACTTCAGACCTGTTGATCTTTCGATTGAAGGTTGCATTGCACGGCCCATCTGAAATGCCATCAGTGCTGAATACTGGATTACGAGTCTCGCCTGGAAAGTCGACTGCCATTTCTTTCTCCTTTAGAAACGTAAGATTTTACTGATTGGGAGTTACTCAATTTTATCAATCATAACGCTAGATGTTTACTTTCTGTCAATCAGATGTTTTATTAGGCCTAGTACTGTCAGCAGAAGGTATAATATCACATTATGTCGAGTGCCAGTTTAGAGCTACAACAAGAAGTCGAAGAGATTTATGCTATTGGCTCGCCTATTTTCTCGCTAATAAGACTAATTATCCTGGATTATAACTTCCTAATCGCATCCTAATATTATCCCCCTTAGATTGCTCTCCCGCCGTTTCGGACTGATCTTCTGGCTTGACCTGGCTCTAATGCCATTTGGATTTGGTGCGCCATCGGCTGATGCCCTAGGCATTATGATAGTGACGCTATAGAAGTTGATTGATTGATAATTAATATAAAGAACTTGAAAATGTTCATTACGCATTGTATATATGCGGCGTGAGAATGACAGATCGAAAACAGCCGAAACAAAAATGAAAATATAAGCAAACTGAGATGTTCCAAGCAAAGCATAATGTCCTTTGCCATTGATTTTTTTACTGAATCGTCAAGAGTTTGTTGATATTTTCATTTTGGTTTCATTTCTGTGGCTAATATGTATAAGACACCATATCAATCTGTAGTAGGCCTACATGATACTTACAGTATTAATAGCTTTGGAAGGTCCCTCGTAGTGGTCATCATCCGCCTCTTCCTATATTTCAATGCCTGCATATTAATCATTAGTTGTCCGTAACTCTGAGGCCTAGAGACGTAATTCATTATTGTACATCATTGATTCGTTCGGCTTAATGTCCATCATGAGTTCATGTAGTTGATTGGTTAAGCTTGTACAATGCTGAATTGCCATTCATTGCTAATGGTTAATAAAAGGGGCGCTGCACCAGGGCAACGGTGTTCTTGGGCGTTCCCTCGGTTCATGAGCAGCAACAACTTCTAACAGCAAGACGATCTAACATTTCAAAAGAGGGAGCGCCTATAACCGCGAGCTAGTTCCAGGCTGTATAACTACCTTCAGTGACTTCATTATAGTCTTCCCCATCGTGGTGGACGGGCAACAATAATCCCGTTCACTGCAAATATGTACCAGAATCTACAACTGCACGGACACGATAGGTATAAGTATAGACTATGCTGGGAGGAAAGAACGCTGTACACACATTTCGAACTGTAAATACAAACATTAACCGAACTTCATATACATGAAATCAAAATCCGGCGACCTCAACAATCCGGTCTCACTCCCGGACGTTCGACAGTAGACGCCATCCTTGCTCTAAGACTTCTGTCTCAGCACACCGACAGTTCGACTGACCTCTAAACGAAGCCTACCTAGACATCAAAGCGGCATTCGACCTAGTATAACGTGAAGCGTTCAGGAAGGCGCTACGTTCCAAGGACATGCCAGACATACTTCTACGGCTGATTATCAACGAACGCACGAACAAAAAGACCAAAGTTCGTGTCATGATGCCACCGCCGAGTCAAGACATCCTCTGGAGTTCGACAAGGCTAGGTGCTCACCCTAGCTCTTTTCTGTGTAGCGATTGACTGGATCTTGGAACATGTGACATCAAACCACGGCGTCTTTGTTGGCTCGCCCACTATATCGGACCTAGCGTACGCTGGCGACGCTACCCATATGGTCAAGCTGCCGAGCTCTTATCTGATTTCAGTACAGCCGCCGCTCCCCTGGGTATGAAGGCCTCCTGGGAAAGGTTAAAGCATTTAGAAGCCATTTTCGATCAATTTCGGAGCGGTTGCAAATTGATGGAAAAAAATAATATGAAAATAAATAATAATTATACACTGCTCTTCTATAGCACCATTTCTAATACTCAAGGGTATCAATCGGTGGTACTTAAAATACGTCAGCAAAAGACCAGGTCATTCCAGATTTCAGTCAGAGGGAAACAGCAAAACAGACTACGGAGGAAATGCTAAGTTTTTAAGCCTGGATCTGAAAATGCCCAGTTTATTGGAAGATCTGACAGCCAGAGGGAGAAAGTCCCAGATTTTTGGCCCACAAATAAAAAAAGTTCTCTTACAAATTTCAGTGTTGGTTCTACAGTAGGTACATTTAACAATGAATCAGCAAACCTTGTTGAATGACAATGTTTCGGATGGTTTAACAAAGATTTTAAATATTGACGTTGGACAGACAGCAGTGCTTTATAAACCAGGATACCAGTTTTGAATACAATTCTGTTCTATCGGCAGCCAGTGTAACTTTTGAAGAACAGGTTTAATATGATCATGCTTACTAGTTTTTTTGTAATGACCCTGGCAACAGAATTATGAATCCCCTGAAGCTTTTGTATATTGGATTTGGCCATTCCATTGTTAAAGGGAATTGCAGTAATCAAGTCTACTGCTGACAAGGGCATTGTCAAGAGGAATCAGAGTATGTTTTGGCATAAGATAAGGACTTCTTCGAATATCTGTGATTTGCAAATGGGCAATTCTGCAGAACTTACATAGGCTTACATTATCATTAAAAGACAGGTTTTTATCAAATATTACACATAGGTTGCGACAGACTGACTTTGATTAACTGAAATGTCGTCAAATTTAAAGGAATTTACTTAAATTAAATGATGTACCAAGAATCAAAATTTCAGTTTCTGTAGGGTCCAATGCAAGCTTATTACTAAACACCCAAGACTGAACGTTTTGCCCAGAAACGGATACATTTTCCTCTGACACCGAAGAGCTTTTATCATCAAAGGCAATGAATAGCTGTTTATTAGGGTTGCCAACCGTCCTTTATTTCAAAGGACAGTCCTTTAATGTGCCTCTGAGTCCTTGTTCTTTATCGCTTTAATAAAGGACGCTGTATTGTCCTTTATTTCAAAAATCAAGTCATGAAACCACACATTTCAATTGAAATTTTAAACAATCTTTTTCACTTTATACACAATTTCGCCTGGATCGCTTCTTTCACATTTCTCTGCTGACTATATTTTCTACGCTGACGATAAACAGTAGGGTTACCAACTGTGACAAATTTCAATAAAGGACACCCGGTGCGGAAAAAGCTAGGCGTCACCCGGTGCGGGGGAAAGGGGTTAACTTCCTTCTGAAGTGTGGTGACAAGAATAAAAGGTCGTCTCCTTTCTGAAATGGGGTTCAACCGCTAAGTGGACCTACCGCTTTTGCAACAGATCCCTGGAGGACACCAAAATCTATCTTAACTGAATTTGACTGAACACCACTACGGTAAACAGTATGACTGCGATGTTGAAGGTAGGATGTGAACCACTCAAATGCTGTACCCGATATACGAAACCAATGCTCAAGTCTATGGAGAAGGATTGTATGATCTATTGTATCAAAAGTCGAAGATAAGTATAGTAAAATAAGTGCAGTTACCTTGCCATTATTCATGGCAGACAAAATATAATCAAATAGAAATGGAAATAGACAGGCCACTCACAATGTCAGAACACTTTGCAATATATGCGCATGTTAGAACTATTTAACCTTGCTTTACTTCTGTTGTAACAGATTTCCAAACTTCCGGCTCCGTATGGAGATTGCCATGATGAAGAAGGATACACCTTCTTTAGCTGCTTTGTTGCATGTGTCAACAATTATTTTTCTATGATGTGCAATTGTACTATGAATATTTCCGGTAAGAACAGTAGTAAATTTTGGAATTAGGCCTAATTATTTTGCAACTCTTGCAAAAATTATCAAACTAGGCTTTCAATGTCCGAAATTTTATTCCTTCTCTTCCGTGGCGAAACAAATATCCGAAATGAAGGGTAAGAAACCGTACGATATCAAGCATTCGATAGCTGGTTGTCTGTGCACATATACCCCGTAGAGATACCGTTTAAATGAGCATTTAACAACGCCATCCTCTAATCCTTTCCTTTTTCATTTCATAGTTAAGACAAAATATAGGCCTATTTCACTATGGCAACAGATGACTTTGCCTCATCATTCTCTTTTGATATTTCTCTCCCGTGGCTCTCATTATTTCTTCTGTCACTATTTCTGTCATATAATTTCTATTCACGTAGGCCTATGATCAACGAGTAAAAGTTCATATGCTAGTAGCAGATATTGTTTTGATATTACCAGAAAAAGTATGTGATCTGGAACAGGCCGCCAAGTGCATCCTAAGTGCTGCCTATTCGTATACTACGTCGATTTCCTCGAAAAATTGTAAGTGTCCTCTCGAATGCAATCAGAGAAGCTATCCGTATAAAGTATCGTCCGCTCGTCTGTCACAACATTATCTCAATCGTATTTCAAAAAACGTTAACTTCAGAGGACGTAACATCGACATGTCTAAGTTCGGCAAGCAACTATTCTTCGTCGACATATTCTACTCGGATCTGCAGTACATCAACATTCAAACAAAACCGGCTTACGATGCCTTGAAGCTATTCACCGACCTCGGAGGTGCACTGGGACTGATTCTAGGCGGATGCGTGCTAACGGTATTCGAGGTGTTTGAATTCGTAATAGATGTCGTGGCAGATTATGTTACTTCGTATAAGATTCTTCGAAGGATGAAATTGTCAAGATAACCGACATGAATAGACTTATGAAGCACAGTTAATCGACTAAATCGCTCCAGACAAACCAGCACCGACAAAATCACGCCGGCAAAATAGCGTCGAACTAAGAACCGATATTGAACTCAACTTTAACATTGACAGGTTTTTTCAAATGATAGACTACCGCATCAAATTACTGTAATTAGCATTGTCTGGCATTATTCTGCTCAAACTAATTGTTTTCTAGAAAAACCTGCTAACATATTCGACATGCCAACATGT
This sequence comes from Metaphire vulgaris, assembly GCA_018105865.1. NCBI lineage: Eukaryota > Metazoa > Annelida > Clitellata > Crassiclitellata > Megascolecidae > Metaphire > Metaphire vulgaris. The sequence continues at coordinate 10,388,725 of CM030854.1, forward strand.
TTGAAAGACGGTACTGACTATTTTTGACATCTCATAGCCGAGTATTATCTTTAGGCATACTTTAGATAGTCAGTTATGTGACCAATAAAGTAAGTTGCAAGAACAAGACCAAGACATTAACCCTCAAGACCAAGATCGTAATTTTAAACATAAAGAAAACAGATAAAACAGTTTTAGGCTATGCCACATGGATAAAGTTTGGTATAATGAGGCAAAACTCCGAGTACTAAATAGGTGGATGAACCGTCCTTAACTGGAGCAGGTACTACATTTCCGCTAGGAAAGTGTTGAATCCACCGTAAAAGCGGTTCCCAAGGGGCGGGCATGACTCGCAAAAGATAAATCGCGACGAGGTAGGAGAGGGAAGGAGCCCGATGAAAGGTCCGGTAGGTCCCTGTGTAGTACCTGAAGAGTTGCCGACCGTCAGGTAGTACCTGAGAAGACGAAGTAGTACCTGAAGTAGAAGAGAGCGATGTAGTACGTGAGATAGAAGAGTTAGAGGTAGTGCCAGAAAGAGAAAGAGAGAAAGAGAGAGAGAGAGAGAGAGAGGAGAGAGAAGTAGTGCCCGGAAGTAGAGAAGGAAGTACGTGAAAGAATACCTTAGGCAATACCGGGAATTGCTAAGGATTGCTAATATATATATATATATATATATATATATATATATATATATATATATATATATATATATATATATATATATATATATATATATATATATATATTGCTCCTCAGAAGAAGTAAAGTCCAATAGATAGATAGAGTGAAGAGATCAGCCACCTGATAGTAAAACTTTAGTCCAACAGCTAGGTCGACCACCCATGCGCCTTCTGATCCTGTTTAGCGGACGGGCGTCAGACATCCTCACAGAGAGAAAAAGTTGTGTAACGTTACACCAAGACTTGGTGGTAATTCAGCTGCCATCATCGCTTGGTATAAGGTAACACCGAAGATTGGTGTAATCAAAACGCAAACCAGGTGTAAAGTTGGGAAAGATGTACGTGAGGCCCGGTTCGCCATACTATGGTGCGGTTTGGACATTTGGTATTGTTTTAAACCGTAGACCACCAGGATTTTTGGTCACATAGTGACATAACGCCGCACATTGCCCGCAGTTGCCTAATGCCTTTTGTATGTGGCTTCTCCACAGTTATAATGAATTATTGTCTCTCCCGTGTCGTGTGAGGCACGTGTCTTGTGTCATGTGAATTGAGTGCTGAAGATTCAACTGGGTCCAGTCAGTAGGGAAGAAGGCACTTGGGAAGAAGGCACTGGGAAAGAAGGCATCAACGTCCTCGTCACCTTCCCTTACAAAACAAATGAATTGAAAAGCAGCAACTATAGAAGCACAATTACTAATTTAGGCCTACATATGAAACTGTACTTATTTATATTGGTCGTAGGGTAGATACTTGTGCCTAATTGTAGTCAGATTACTCAGGTAGTTTATGTAAATAAAGACATTTTTAAATACATCTCAAGTCTGAATGAAGAAAAGCCACAGCAAACTACACGAAAGAGAAAATAGACAAAGCAATGAAAGAATTGAAAGCACATAGAGCTACAGCAATAGACGGAATAACAACATAAATGCTGAAAGAAAAAGACCACTCGACACAAAACAAACTACCTAATAAATAAAATATATACCGCAAATACTATATACATGAGGATTGGTGCAAAAGGATAATAATTCCAGAAATGATTACAGAGGTAGGCTATTCCTGAAAATGTATATACTAACTCGAGCCAAGAAAGATAGAAGGAAATGCACAACAGGCGATAGGAAAAGAGCCAGCTGGTTGCAGGGCTACAGGAAGCACAATTGATCAGATATTTACACCGAGGCAATTGGTAGAGAAGTATATTGATTGAAACGAAAAACTATACATGAACTTGATAGACTACAAACAGGCTTTCGATGCATTTAGGCACGAGGGTCTTTGACATGGGTTCTTGATGGCAGTGGATCGCCAGAATTTCAGAATTGTTGCAACATCTTGAGGTACAAATTACCCATATTTCATTGCTCTGGAAAGACAAAAGTTCTTCCATTGTTACAATGGGTATAGTGCCTGGTTTATCAATGTCTTGTGGAACCGATACTCCCAACAAGTCAATATTCAATATCATCTTTATATGACCATTCTTCACTTAACTCTTTCCACAAGTATGCGAGATTACTGAAATCTACTGAATGCATGGTATTGCTTAATGCACCAAACTATGTTGATATATGAAAGACCACAATAATGCAGAACACTGAGTATGCTAACAATAAAATTCATCCCATGATTGTCTGTACCATTGGTCCATTGTATAGCTTATCTTTGTTTCTTTCATTTCAACTGAAGCAGGGTGGCAAAAAACTTGAATTTCAATAAATTCTGAAGCATAGACTATTTTGAAAGGAAATAGCACAACAATTTTGTTTCTTCAATTACTCTATGCAAAACTATTCAGAAACAGTTACACAGTCAGTTAAATTTTAAAGCGAACATTTATTAAAATGTTCAGATCAATTGAAACAAGACATTATAAATGTAAAATACAGATACAATATAATTTATGCCAATCGTGTTTCTGTTTTTACCTCTCATAGTCTACAACATAGGCTTATAATTATAATCAGCATTACACTAATCAAGTTAATGCTAACAACTGAAGTAATAGCTGCAATACCTTTCTATAAGTTCTTAATCTTATTACCCCTTTGTCATTAACATAGCAAACAAAGTCAAAATATTTGCTTAAGTGCAAATCAAGTTAAAACTTTAACTGATAAAACTGAATGGCTGCATTTTTTCAACATGAAACACAGTGCCTCAGAAAGCTGGTTTCCCTAACAAAAATTCTGTCACAAACACCACAACCAAATTTACCATTGTTCAAAAGTCTTCTCCCTGCACTGTGAAATTGTTCATGCTTTGCAAAATCAGATTTATTGGCAAACAATTTGTTGTATAAACTGTTATAGGAGGATGCTTCAGCGTGGAATCTTTGGTGGTGAATTTTGAGACCTGCTTTTTGACGAAAAGCCCTGCAACATATTTTGCAAGTATAGGGCTTTTCTCCAGTATGAATCCTCTTGTGACTTTTCAGGCTTTGTCTAGAACTAAGTGACTTCCCACATACCATACAGTAATAAGAGGATCTTTCCCGAAAGTGATGCCTCTCATGTTCTATTACGTTACTCTTTTGTCGAAAGGCCTCAAAACATATTTTGCAAATATAAGGCTTTTCTCCGGTGTGAATTCTTTTGTGAGCATTCACATGGCTCAATTGTTTAAACATTCTGTTACATATATTGCAGTGATATGGCATTTCTCCAGAATGAATTCTCTCATGAGTAAACAGATTACCTTTCTGATTAAATGACTTTCCACAAGTTTTGCAATTATAAGGTTTTTCTCCAGTATGAATAATCTCATGAATTTTGAGGCCACTTTTGCAGGCAAATACCTTCAAACATACTTTGCACGTAAATGATTCATCTGTAGTGTGAATTCTCACATGAATTCCTAAGGCATTCATATTGATGAATGATTTCATACATACAAAACAGTAATATTTTGTTCTTGCTGCTTGCAGTTTCTCATTGGTATTGAGCTCTCCTTGATTCAAAACTATGTCACTCATTTTGTAAACAGCTATGTATTTTTATTTGCAAATTCACTTAATACCTGCAGTTTCCAACTGACGTCTTTGAGGCAAATAGAAACCAAGAATTATTAATCATCAGAAAGCTTTTTGCAGTCTGTGCCAAAAACCTCATTCATTGAGAGATATGGCGAGTCACTTTTTTTATTCCTATTAGATATATTGTAAAAAATTTAAATACAAACAAATGAAATGATTACAAGTAAAAAAAATTAAATGTAAATATTTAAATATTGTCAGTTTTGGCACCAATGCAAAGAACTGCTAAAGTTAAGAAACTGAATCTGAAGACTTGATTGAATTGTATTAGGCCAGACAGTGAGCAAGGACTGGATATATGATGGATGGCTGAATGTAGTACCTTGCAGACCATTAAGCAGAATTTAAAGTCATGGCTTGACTGGAAACCAAAGAGCATAGTTGTGATATGATCGTATTTGGGAGCCTACGATTTGCATTACAAGTGAGCAATGTAGATCAAAAATTTGTGAATAAAGGCTTTAAACCTCTAGGCCTTTGCAATTTCATAAATACCAAGAATTAAAAAACAGCAAAATTATTATAAAAACCAAACACTTTACAGAAACGCTATAACGGGCAATCCATCAAGATCATGTGTCATGGCAATGAACTTCATGATCATTTCTGTGCATTGATATTTTCATTTTGACTGTGTATTGTAACTGTTATATGAGCATCTTGAGCTTTCTTTATAATAATAATAATAACAGAAGTAATTTCAGCAGAAACCATCCAGTTTTCCAATGTTATACATTTATCATGTCATGCCAAATGCAAATAAAGTCACAAAGAGGGTAAATTGCTAAAATGTCTTACTAATTAGACAGATCCCTATGGCTCAAATATTTTTATAGCACAACAAACTAATAATCATTCTGCTATTGTGGATTTTAAACTTTTCATCAAAGAATTCCTAATTGTAATCATTTCTTCTACATTATAATTCATGTTTGCATAAGCAAACTAAGAATGAAGTCACAGCATTCACAATGAAAGCATGAAATTGTATTGACTATGTTCCATCAGTTTTCACTATAGAGTTTCCTAATGTGTGTTCTATGGAACACCAGGGTTCCATGAGGAGTATGGCATGGCTCTGCAGAAAATTAAAATTCACATTCTTTCTATATAACATAGAACACACATTCAAACTTTTGACAGAGATCCAACAACTAAATCTAGCTTAAGCAAAATTAAGTGTCACTTGTCAGTTTTGGTGCGGAATTTTAACAAATCCCATTTTAACTGCAAGCTTCTTGTAGAACACTGCCATTCACCAGGCATAAATTTTTATTTTTTCAACCCGGGCAGAAATTTTTCAACCCGGGCAGAAAGCAAAGTAACCCGGGCATTGCCCGTAATTGCCCGGGCGTGGTTACGCCACTGCTATTGTGCCACCATTTGATTTATTTCTATCAGCATTACATAAACACCATACCGTGCTGAAGTAGTTTCTGGTTTATACCTTTATTTTACTTCAATCAAATTAATAAATAATCAAATACATTCGATTAAAGTTATTCGTACCGTTCTTACGCGAGCAGCTTTACAGCTAAATGGCAGGGAAACGATTAGCTCAAATCTGCTTGCCGTTTAAATAAGAGCTGGATAATTGACGGATTTCACGCGCACAGAGTTGTGTTGCGCGATACTACAGTAACGATATCACGATATTACTACACGAAATTTTTTCACGATACAAGTATCGTCAGAGTAACGATACCAATAACGATACCGCAATACATCACGTTAATTTATTCAATTAAGCTAGCAAAATTTAGCAAATGTACTTCGTAATCGTTAATAAACTTTAATTTAGTTAAAATTATGCCTACACCAACCAATATTGAATATGCAATGTTGAAATCCAAATTTACTTACTTTTTAGCTTCATTTTTAGCTAAAAACATGCACTTGACTGATAAAGTAGGCCTATAGCAATTGAGTTAGTCGGTAATTGGGCATGTTTGATTGCTTTACAATTGAGCACTAAGGGGCTGTCCATTAATTATGTCAACAATTTAGGGGGTGTTGAAAAAGTTTGACAGTTGTAGACAGGGGAAGCCAAGATAAGTTGACGTCAACAATTTCACTGCTGACAACTAATAAAAAATAGGAAATTTCATGGAATACTACTTAATTATTGCAATGGAAAAAACATGGCAAAAAGGTCATACCACCACATTTTGACACTCAATGAGCAAAGAGGGGAAAATTGTAAAAATGGTCATCACCGCAAAAATAATAACCTTGTTATTTGGACCTGTCATTGATCTGAAGGGGTGGGAGTTAAAAGTTTCTGACATAATTATAGGGGGTAACTGAAAGTTGACAGTTGTTGACAGAGGGTCAAAAATAGCCCAACAATTGTTGACATAATTAATAGACAGCCCCTAAGGCCTGGGCCCTACAGTAAACTGTTCTTCTTGCACCTGCTGCCAATATTGCTAATTGGTGCCATGTTCGTTTATACTGTTCATGCAAAATATTTTGTCGTTTGCAATCATTGTAGCATGAGTGACAGTGTATTGAATAAATCAACAAATTTCGACATGCTGCTAAGCTGCTTCGGTGTATTATTTTCAGATTTTCAGAAAATGCTTTCACTTTTTAAAAATTGAATAGCCATATATGTATATATTACACTTACACTCCGTTACAGTCTTCGACTCCCCTTGCCTGATCCCCAATCCCTACTAGTACTAGACTAGTCCCATACAGGCATTATAGGCAAGGCATAGCCTACCATACACCCGTCCGTTACCTACCCGGTAAGCTTATTTCTTATACTCTTTTCCCGCCTTTTCGATATATGTCATTGTCACATCATACATGTATATACGATAATAGACCATTTAAAATTTGTAGCTATAGGCCTATCTCAGAAATAAATTTTATACCTAAACTCGTTGAACGCATTGTGCTCAGCCGAATAAATGTGCATCTTTCATCCCATAATCTTTATTATCTAAACAATCTGCAAATAGAAAATTTCTCTCAACTGAAACTGCTCTCCTGGCTGTTCATGATTATTTTTGTCTGTTTTGGATAACGGCAAGGTAACTGCACTTATTTTACTTGACTTGTCTGCAGCTTTTGACATAATAGATCATGCACTCCTTCGCCATAGACTTGAGCACTGGTTTGGCACAGGGCCGCCGAGAGGGGGCAGGAGGCAACTGCACAGGGGCCCGGCAGTCTGGGGGAGGGCCAGGCCCATGATGAATACGTATAATTAACAATAATATGAATAATAACACTAAAGTAGAGGGGGCCCGGCGAGCAAAAGGGGGCCCAGCGTGAAAAGGTTGACAAATAAAAAAGGTCATCAGGTAATTTTAAGAATTTTAAGATGTGAAAAAGGCCGACAAGCAAAAAAAGGTCGTCAAGAAATTTTTAGTCTGCACCGGGGCCCGAAATTTCTCTCGGCGGGCCTGGTTTGGCATATCGGGCACTGTATTAGAGCGGTTCACATCCTACCTTCAACATCGCAGTCATACTGTTTCCTGCAGCGGTGTTCAGTCAAATTCAGTTAAGATAAATTTCGGTGTTCCCTAGGAATTTGTTTAGGCCCTCTCCTTTTCACTTTATATACAATGCCCTTCGGATGGTATTTTTCAAACTTCTCTGCTATCATTTCTACGCTGACGATACACAGCTGTTCATTGCCTTTTATGATAAAACCTCTTCGGTGTCACTGAAAAATTTATCCGTTAGTTTGCATTTCAGTGTTGTATGTTTAGTAATAAGCTTGCATTGAACCCTTCAAAAACTGAATTTTTACTTTTTGGTACGTCATTTAATTTAAGTAAATTTGACGACAGACATCCTGTTAAATTTGACAACATTACAGTTAATCTATGTCAGTCTGTCCGCAACCTGGAGGTAATATTTGATAAGAACGTGTCTTTTAACGGTCATATAAATAAGGCCAGCAAAGCTGCTCACTTGCAAATCAGAGACGTTCGACGAATTCGTGATCTTGTGCCCAGATCTGCTTTGATTCATTTTGCTAACGCCCTTGTCAGCTCAGCAGTAGACTTGATTATTGCAATTCCCATTACAATGGTATGTCAAAATCTAATATGCAAAAGCTTCATAGGATTCAGAATTCTATTGTCTGAGCCTTAATAACTCGAAAGCACGATAATATTAAACCTGTTCTCAAAGAGTTATATTGGCTGCCGGTAGAACAGAGCATTTTATTCCAAACTGGTCTCCTGGTTTTTAAAACACTGCAATCTGGCCAACCTCAATATTTAAAATCTATGTTGAATCACCCGAAACATTATCATTGAGCAAGGTTTGCTGATTCATTGTTAAATGTACCTACAGTAGAACACACACTGAAATTGGTTAAGAGAGCTTTTTCTATTTCTGGGCTAAAATCTGGAACTCGATCCCTCTGGCTGTTGTATTTTCCAATTCATTGAGTATTTTCAAATCTAGGCTTAAAACACATATCTTTCAAATTAGCTTTTCCTCCGTAGTCGGTTTTGCTCTTTCCCTCTGACTGATCTCTGAAATGACCTGGTCTTCTGCGGATGGATTTGAAGTACCATCGATTGATACCCGTGGGTATTAGAACTGACGCTTATGGAAGTGCATGATTATTATTTTTTATGGGCGAGATAACCGGGTAAGACTTTAACTGATTATGATCGTGATAGCTAGGCTTTACTGAGAAGATAAAAATTCATCATCATCATCATCATCATCATCATCATCATCATCATTTATGCCCTGGCAATGCGTGTGCATGCGTAGGCAGCCCATTAACCATAGATCTCCATTTTTCTCTATCTAGAACAGTCATGTGCCACTTGATTATTGCAATTCCCATTACAATGGCATGTCAAAATCTAATATGCAAAAGCTTAATAGGATTCAGAATTCTATTGCCTGAGTCTTAAAAACTCGAAGATACAGATTATGCAGATTGAAATGCAAAACTCTACTATCTGTTTGAAACACGATTGGCAATATTAGAATTACTCGACCGCTGTATAGGTCTAGGCTTGTTGGCTGATCTTATCAAAGAAATAAATAGCGCCGCTGCTGAATAATTCATAGATATCAACCGATCACGCCTGGGTCAATCACAACACAACTATTATGCTTTCTTCTAGACCTGAATGGCAGTTACGAAATTGAGTGTAGATTCAAGGCTGTTCCGATTAAAATTACCCGTTTGCAGACGGAAAAATAGTTTTCTCAAATATCGATGGGCGTATGAAACCACGTGCATGACGCATGATCAAATGCATTGTGACATACAGCATAGTATAGCCAAGTGGCTCAAAGTCCTGTCTAAATAGCATACTTGATATCATCATTACTCTATACCAGGGTGCGATTTTTTACCTGGAGCAGTGGAGGGATATGTCGAGCTCGAGGGGGATGTAGTTGTTGGGAAGTGTAGCAGTGGGGGATGTAGTGGTGGGGATGTACTGTAGCAGTAGAAGGATGCAGTTGGGCAGTGGGGGGAATCCCCATTCCCCCTGCAAATCGCGCCCTGTTCTATACCAGATGAGTTTATGTACCGGTAATATAAACTTGTTGCTGACAACTGTGACAAAACCCACGCCATACTAACAGATGGAACAAGCGGCACGCACATTTTATTGCAAGAAAATTCATTAAAACACAAGTCCATGCCTTCATGTGCCTGGACGCCATTATTACAAGTGATGCGGGGCAGTGTTTAATCTAGGCCGTTTCCGGGGGAATTGCCCTTTCTCCCGGAAATTTCAAATTCCCCCCCCGGAAATTTTGGAATACTACATGGACTAACAGCGGCCCCTAGCAGAATCCCCCGGCTTTGTCAGTTCCCCCCCGGCTTTTTTCAGTTCCCCCCTATGAGTCCAGGAGTCTAGATTAAACACTGATGCCGGGTGCGAGAAGGAAGTACAATCACTTCTGGCAAAAGTCCGTTCAGCAAATGCCTCCTTGACCAAACTATGCAAAAATCGCGGTATATTACTTGCATCAAAAATTTCACAGCGAAAAGCCTTGGTTTTCCCAATAGCAACATATGGCTGCGAGAGCTGGGCACTGACAAAAAAAGATGAAACTCGCCTAGAGGCTTTTGAGATGGAAGGATGAAGAACCATACTCAGAGTGCCTTGAATAACGAAAAGGACCAATGAATTGGTAATTTAAAAAGCCGAATATCAAAAACCCTACTGAATAGCATCAAAAGACAGAAACTGACATATTTTGGGCAAATGGTTAAGCAAGGAAGAGGATTGTCTCGAAAAACAGATCGTATAGGGCACAATTCCAGGAGGAAGAACTCAAGGAAGGCCGAGGATAACCTGGCTCGACAACATCCGAACCTGGACGGGTCTTACAGCATATCAATAATAATAATAATAATAATAATAATAATAATAATAATAATAATAATAATAATAATAATAATAATAATAATAATAATGTGATTTTAAGTGGTTTAGGAGGCTAAGTAAGTCTGTGTGAAAACCACTTGTAATGTGAAAAGTTTGTTGTCGTACATTGCTTCTCGACATTATGGTGGTAGCGGTGCTAAATGTTGTAAATTGTCCGAGTGGCCTGGCTGAAATCGCGCTCTTCGGGGGGCACGCGATGAGTCCGTACGACGTCACCAAACAAACACCGTTCAACTGGATTTTCACAAGATTTAATGAATAACCGAAACAGATCGTTACAGGCAGTTGTTTTCCCTCCTAGCAGATATTAACATATTTTTCGTCCCAAACAGTTCTTATTTTTTCCGACAACATTTCTCTAGGTATGCGTTACGATTTCTTCACGCTATATTTTCGACTTCTCGCCTCTCCGGGTTTAATTTCAGTCTTTCGTTTCACTGTTCCCGGGCGAGAGTCCTGCTTCGCCCTCTTCCCTAGCTTATATCCAGCGGCTATCTGTCAATCAAGTTTCGCCTTTCAACTGGCTTCTCCTGATTCGCAGATATCCACCAATCTAACAGTCTTTCTTAATATATAGTGTTATACTGTTTGCTATTTACTGCTTAATAGATTTTAACTATAAAGTCTATAAAGTCACCTTCTATTAAAAATTATTATTACAATAATCCTAATGATCTCTCCGAGTGAAAACATAAATTAATTATATGTTTTTGTCGCTTATTATTTGTTGGCCTTCTCAAAAGTATCATAACACCATTCGCCCTCGAAGCTGACGGATGATAGGTCGGGCTTCATGATGGAGATGGCCATTGTCTAGTAAGAGTTCTATAGCGACTTCAGTTCTCCTCGGATGAGATGTACAAGAGTAAATTCATACATCGTTATACAGCACATCTAAAACATATAATTCGAACAACTTGTATCGCACTTATAAAGGCCTCTATGTAAACCCATATTAAAAGAAACAAAAGAACAAAAGAGAAAATGCACGCTATAATGCAAATACTCATTTAAAACAAAAACACATAAGAAAAAAACTCTTAATGTGAGCTGAAATGTAACACTCATCTACAACTTTTTATGTTACTATAATATGGTAATAGACACTGATAACTTTGTTTACAAGCTTAATTTCGCTCAAACACAAAAAAACTATATTTTTAGATCAATATATGATCAACACAGATTTTTAACAACAGTTTTCATATGTATGCAATGAGTAATTTCTGTACAACAAAGACAAGCATTTTATAGCTCTGAATAAGCACGGCTCAAACTGTCTGCCAATCCATTTTGCTTCCCTGGGATGTAGTTAATTTCTATATCATAACGGCTTATTGCTAGTTGCCATCTTGTTAGTCTAGGATTTGTATTTGCCATGGTGTCCAACCATCTTAGACAGTTATGATCTGTGTAGATATATATTTTGTTTCCAAATGTGTATTGTTAAAAGTGATTTAAAGACCATATAATACATAATAATTCTCTCTCGATCGTACTCATTTTTTTCTCTCGATCAAGCAGTTTTCGGCTAGCATATGCAACAGGACGCTCAATATTGTTGTCATCCAATTGTAGAAGTGCCGATCCTATTCCAGAACCGCTAGCATCACAACGGAGATTATAAGGCCGACTTATGTTTGGAGGCACTAAGAATAGATCTGATGTCAAAGCTGATTTAAGCTGTCTTAGAGCTGCATCTTCGCGTTCTGTCCATATAACTCTGTCTGGTTGTGCTTTTCTCGTTAGCTCTGTCAGTGGTGTTACGATACTCGCTAGATGGGGTAACTGAGAACGATAAAAATTTACACAGCCGAGCAGTGCCCTTACCTGCCGTTTTGTCTTTGGAATTGGATAATTTAATATTGCATTTATTTTTTCTGGATCTGGTTTGATTAGACCCTCTTCAAGTACATGTCCCAAGATTTTTATTGATTTCTGACCCCATTTACATTTTGCAGCATTGACTGTTAAATTCGCCTCTCTTATTCTCTTGAGAATGTCTCTAATATGATGAACATGCTCTTCCCAAGTTTTGCTGAAAATAATGAAATCATCTATGTGGGCTGCCGCATAGTCATTTGCGCCTTTTAACATTTTGTCACTTAGCCTCTGAAACGTTTTTGAGCTATTTTTGCAACATTGGGGCATTACAACATATTGAAAAAGACCCCATGGTGTTCTGAAACTGCTGTAAGGCCTACTAGATTTTTCTAGCTCCACTTGAAAAAATGCCTGTTGTACGTCTAGGGCAGTTATGTACTTTGCACCTGCGGCACGTTCTAGGATGTTTCTCATGTCGCTTGCAGGATATTCATCTGCTATTGTATACGTATTAATTGCTCTCATGTCTGAACATATTCGAATGGAATTATCTTTTTTTCTAACGCATACGATGGGATTCGCATATGGGGCGTTCGATTCTTCGATTAAGCCCTGTGCCAGCATCTCTTGTAACTGCGTATGAACTTGACTTTTTAGACTCTCTGGAATTTTGTACATTCTCGGTGCTATTGGTTTGTCTGTGGTTAATTTTATTGTATGTTTTATTAGTGCAGTTCTTCCTAGTTTTTGAGTGAATCTGTCACTAAACTCATTTAATATGTTTTTAAGCTGTGTTTGTTGTTCTATGTTTAAGTGATTCATGTTGTGCTCCAAACTCTCACTGTGGATGTTATCAATAACTGGTATGGTCTCGCAGTCGTCTTCCGGTGGATCTGCGGTTAAAATCATGTTTATCGTGGGTATATGGCTGTTATCATCGTTGCCATTTCGATCGTGCCATTTCTTTAAAAGATTGATATGGTAAATATGTGGGCCGTTGCTTCCCTGAATTTCATAATTCGTATTTGATAATCTTTGAAGCACTAAAAATGGACCCTCCCAACTGGAAAGTAACTTATTTTGTGTTGCATGTCTTAACAATAGAACTTTGTCCCCTGGTTCCAATTTCCTCTCTGTTGAAGATCTGTCGTAATAAAATTTTGATTTTTCTTGTGCTCTTTTTGTATTCTCCATGGCTATTTCTGCACATCGTCGCAGTCTTTTGTGTGTTAAATTTAGGTAATCAATGACACTTTTCTTTGGTGCTGGGACATCTAACTGTCCTGTCCATGCGTCTTTCAGGACTTGAGCCGGGCCTCTGACGTCATGATTAAATAGCAATTTAAACGGAGAGAATCCACTTGTGGTGGATGGGATTTGTCGACAGCTGAAAGCCAAAAAAGGTAGAGTTAAATCCCATTGCCTGGGTTCGTCGTCTACGATTTTTCTAAGCATTTCCCGTAGGACTCTTATCATTCTTTCTGCACTGCCGGCTGTCTGATGGTGTTCCACTGTGGCAAATTTTGGACTAATTCCTAAAAGCTTTTCTAGTCCTTGTACTAATTGATTTTTGAAGTGAGTACCAAGATCTGTGATAATCGTTTTAGGAATTCCTACTCTGGAAAAAACTTCCACAAAAGCTCGACAAATTTTGTCTGCTTTTATACTCCCCAGTGGTATAAATTCTGGGTAATGTGTCGCCTTGTCAACAATTATTAATATAAATTGTTTTCCACTGCTCGACTTCGGTTGTAGGGGGCCTAAAATGTCGCATACTAGGGTATCAAATGCCGTTCCTATTATCGGTGTTTCCTCTAAAGGTACTCTGTGACTTTGGTATTATTGCATTTTTCTGACATTTTTCACATGTTTTAATATAATTTTTGACATCTGCATCTAGGCCGTTCCATGTGAAATCAGTTGATAATTTAGATTTTGTCGCATGGACACCTCTGTGTCCTGCCCACAACGAATCATGTGCTAAATTCAACAGCTGTTTCTTATATTGTTGGGGTACTACTAGTCTCAGTTTACTCTCGTTTGTGTCTTCGTCTTTGTACGTACTTTTCTTGTATAAAAACCCGTTAATCACTTCATAGCGAGATTCATTATCTCCTATGCTCTCCCAAAGATCTTTCAGACTCTCATCCGACTTCTGAGCCGTCTGAAATTCCTTTGCTTCAAGCGATAAGCTTTCAAGGTTCAAAGGTTCATCGGTGGACCTACTGGAATCGTCGGTTTTACTGCCGGTCATTTTAAGTCTATTAGTCTCGCCGCAGGGGTTTTCGTCGGGCGTCGTCGACCTTTGTGTCGTAGTCTCGTCGGTGATCCCGATCATGTCCGATGAGTAGTCTCTAATTTCGTCCCCTCCCGCCCTGTTCTTTGTATGCAATACGGAACAGGTGTTTGATTTTACGTGATAACCATTGTCGGTAGGAGCCGTTAGAGGTACAGATTTGCGGGTAACTTCTGAAGATTTTGAACCTTCCCCACCTTTCAGGTTGCCCCGGGAAACCTCCCCGTACACTCCGCCTCTAGTCACTATCATTACCTCGGCCACAGAATCGGAGTTTTCAGGACCATGATCGAGTGTCTGATCGTTTTGTCCTCCCCCGTTGGCATCGGATGCAGATGCCATTGATCTCTGATCTCGATCTTCAGTGCCTGGCTTTGAACTGTGATCAGTGCTATTAACGGTGTCTTTGAGTTCAGGATATTGAATGAACAAATCATTGCCTATAATTACTTCGACTTTCAAACCCTCGACAACTCCTGCTATGGTTTTCACTGGACAATCTGATCCAAAATGAGGCGAAACAATTTTAATTTCACAGGCGTCTAAACATTTGAAATGACCAAATGCCGACTGAGCATAGATCTTTTTATTATGCAACAACGTTTTGCCTCGTGCAAATTCAGAGCTTATTAAAGTAATATCAGACGCTGTGTCCCTTAGACCCTGTACGCTTCTGCCATCGACAAGCAGTGGTACAATAAACTTTCCTTTGTACTCTTGCAATAGAACATCTTTTGAACCATTTTGTGTAATGCAATTTACATGCGATCTTGATAATGAAGGGCATTGGGCTCGTTTATGTGAAAGCGAGTGGCAATTGTAGCATCCTTTGGGCCGTGCCCCATTTTCATCTGCTTGGGATTTAGTCTGCCTCCTAAAATTACTGCCATCGCCGTTTGACCTGGACCCTTCCTGGCTGTTAAAATTCCCCTCTCCTCGATTGACGAATTTTTCAATCGGCTTTGTTTGTTTTCTGTCGAAATTTTGCTCTGGGTCTTTAAATTTTTGCCATGATCCATTGCCTTTATTAAATCTATTGTCTTTCTTAGATTCTTGAACACATTCATAGTATAAATCAGCAAATTTTGCTACTTCCACCGCATTCACTGGGTTTCTAGCATCAACAAAATATCTAGTATCGCTTGGCAACGATTCCTTAAATCGTTCCATTAAAATATCATTTTTCAGCTCTTCAAAAGTGTTTATTTCTTTTGATTGGAAATAATATTCTTGCATATCTCTCAGTCGTGCTAAAAATTGTGCATACGATTCTTTCCCCGAACGATGCATCTGTTTAAACTTATCCCAATAAAATTTTGAATTCATTCGACATGACTTTAACAGTTCACATTTAAGTCTTCGATAATCATTACATATTTCATATGACAAACGGTTATAATGCGCCCTCATTGTGCTGTTTAACAAAGCCGGTAGCATTTTTGACCAATGTGTTTCATCTACATTATTTAAACACGCAATCTTTTCGAATGAATGAAAGTATGAAATGACATCTTCATTTTCATGCATTGTGGGTAACTTTACAATTGAATTACGATTTGTCTCAACAGTCTCGGCGTCTCCAGCTGTCAAATTTTGCTGAACTTGACTCATTTTAGCTTTTTCTCTTAACAGCGTTAATTCCATTTCAAACCTCTGTTTGTCGGCTCCAACCTCTCTTTCTGATTTTGCTCGTCTTTCATCTGCATCAGCTTCAGCCCGTGCAGTTAGCTCCTTTCTTTTGCAACTTCTGCTTCTGCTGCAAATCGCCGTTCTTCTGCCTGGATCAGAGCTAACTGCATTCGCCTTTCATTTACATCAGTGGAAATTGCCTCATCCTCTTCTTCCTCTTCTCCTTCTCCAACGTCAGCCTCCAAACAGTCTCCTTTCTCTTTCTGAGTCCGAGCCTTTCTTTCATGAGTTTTTAATCTTCTGATCATTTCTTGTTTGGTCAGACCTGTCGTGTCTATGGCTCGAGCTAGGCATTCTTCTTCTAGCTGCCTCTTAGTCATTGTGTCAAACATTTTACAACAAAATTGATTTGATCACAAAATAAACATAAAATTCTACAGTAAACACACTCAAATCGATAACTCTACCGACAAATTCAACAAATAATTTTCGGCTGTCAGTCTTGTAGTCCGATTCTGCCCCTCGTCTAAACAGTCGACTCACAAATTATTACCATAATCAAATAATTAATTAATCACGAGGTTTCAACAAATCTCTCTCACAGAGAAAACAGGATGAAACAACAATATACAGTCTCAAGCATACAGAAATCATCAAACAATCGAGTAAACTGGAAGCCGCTCACCCGGGACAATTTCTCTTTTGCTGTGCGTCGCCTTCTTTCGGTTCTCGCATCCAGCAGTTGTCTCACGAGTTTCTTCAGAGCTCTGCCCTCCGTTTCAGCGCGATCCGTCTTGATGCTTCTTCTTTTTCTCCTTGTTGTTTCTCCTTCTCTGTTGTCGTCGTCAACGTCTGCTTCGTAGTTTCCTCTCCAGTCCGGATGTTGTTCGTGAAGTTTCCTTTTTCGCTGGTCACGATGTAATGTGAAAAGTTTGTTGTCGTACATTGCTTCTCGACATTATGGTGGTAGCGGTGCTAAATGTTGTAAATTGTCCGAGTGGCCTGGCTGAAATCGCGCTCTTCGGGGGGCACGCGATGAGTGCTTCTAGTGGTTCTTACGCACGCAGTAATGCCTCTTAAGCCACTTTAAGTCAAGATGATGATAATGATGATGATGATGATGATAATAATAATACTAATAATAATAATAATAATAATAATAATAATAATAATAATAATAATAACAATAATAATCAAGGTTGCATTATTGACTAGATGGTGATGAAAAAATTAATTATCTGATGACCTTCAGTAGGCGTGTGACCAGCGATGTTCCATTTAGAGCAATTGAATTTCATGCATTGCTGAAAATGAGTATTAGGAGCAGTCTTTAGTTCCTGTAAAAACGTTTAGGGTAAAGTCTATGCTTCGAGGGCTTTTGCAGCAAGTCTCTACAAATTGTGCAGCTGTAGAGACTGAATATTAAGGAGAAACTCGTGATCCTTCAATTTTTGACATACCCCCTTTTCCAAGCACAGTTTCACGTTACAAATCAAGCACATGAGCCCTTTTACAACAAGGGTAGAGACATATGCCTACAGCAGGCTATGCTGGAAGCTGATATGTGGGAGGATTCTAAGAGGAGATCACTGCACTTCAATTGATACACACCATAATTATTAATGAACCACATGAGCCTTATTATTTCTAAAATTTCGAAGCTGTACAAGTGATCTGAATGAGTGCACATTTGAAAATGGTGGAAAGATAAATACAGATGAACTGTGAGAGAGAATGAGAGAATGAGAGATAGATAGATAGATAGATAGATAGATAGATAGATAGATAGAGAGAGAGAGAGAGAGAGAGAGAGAGAGAGAGAGAGAGAAGGAAGTTCAGATATGGTAAAATGTACCAGCAGAAGTCATAAGTTTTCACATGTTGTGTTCAAACGATCTTCTGCCTGCAGCCACACACACTCCCTGTTCTTGGGGACAGCGAAAAGGATGAACAGAAACAGAATTCTGCAGCTTTTATTTCTGAGTGAGTTATATATTTCGATACTATTTTATTTGTATTGCATCTCGAAATCACCTTAAAACACAACATGCATAATAGCAATTTGTATGATTATTTGTTGCCAGTTTTAACTCGCCCAGCTTGTATACCAATGCTAATAGCTTTGATGGCAAATATTCATGACAGTATTCACATTTGCGAGCATGCGTAGACCTTAGGAACAAAGTTATTGTGAGAGTCAGACCTTGAAGTACACCATTGATTGACGCATCTGATAGGTATTGTTGGTGTACATATAGGCATTCTCAATTGCTCATATGCGTGTACAATTGAGAAATATCAAGGCTGCAGGACTGAAAATAACGTATTACTTCAAATAAGTAGGGAAAACCACGTTGATAATGGTGTGGTAACATAAGCGATAGGCGTGCAATCTGTCAACGAGTCAATCAACCGCCTGAAGCTTTCAAATAGATTCGAATTTCGTCCCATCTAAGGGGATTTTTACTTGACATATATTTTGAAAATCGAATAATTGACTTGTATTTTCATGCTAATGATCCTTTGAAAGTCTTAATTGAAACTATTTCATTCAGCTCAATAATATGACTGGCTTTGTGTTGATGGTCGTAGAATTGCTGTCTTATCAGTACTGCAGTTCAAGTGACTCGGACAATCAACAACGATGCTACAACGTCGAAAATGACGAGATTTGCTATTTCAAAGGATCGGATCAACGGTCGAATTGGAGCACTGCGTATCAAATCTGCAATACAAAAGGCGCGACACTTCCCGTCATTCGAAATGTAGACGACCAAAATGCATTGGAAAAATACCTAAAGTATTTGCAGTCGAAGACAGCAAATATCACCGTCATTTGGACTTCGGGCAAGCAGGAAATGCTAAATGACTGGACTTGGATCAATGGGCAATCGATAAGTAATAAATGTGAGTACCATGATACAGATGATTGTCATCCGCCATAGCTGGTGGCAAGCCCTGGCTGAGAAAGGAGGAGCCAAACACACATACAAACACACATAGACACCCATCGTCTTTGATACGGACGCGTCTATAAACAAACACAACACACAGATGACTGGTAGGAACTTCACAAGAGAAATTGCGAAAAATACGAGTAAAGACTAAGTAGACGCATCAGAGAGATGATATCAGATCATGTTTGTGATGTCTGCCATCGTTGGTAGGCCTACTGATATTTCAAACTTGATGCCATTATAACTATCATTGGCCTTGCCACGAGAGGGATCATGTGGGACCCTATTTGGGTTGGGATCCTTTGTGGGACTTGCGCAAAACCGTCGATGATTTTTTTGGGGGCGGGGGCGGGTAGGGTGATATTATCAACAGAACTCGATATACGTCGTTTCCGGTAGCGCCATTTTGTGGCTGCTCGCACGTGTCTGTACGTGCTTCGGAATATCGCCGTTCTTGGCGGTTTTACCGACGTCTTGCGCTTTTTTCTTTGCGCTAATCGCGTGGATTGTCGCCTACCAATCGTTTTCGAAGCGGTCGGCGATCGTCTTTGCGCTTTCTCTGCGCTGAACGGATCGGATTTATGTCGCTCGTGTCGGCATGGTTGGTCCGCCATTTTATCTAAGCCAGTAACCCGTCGACGTAGTCTACAGGCTATAAAGGGCAGAAGTTGTTCCGGTCCACGCGCGGAGTGCCATCTTCGGTCGGTTCCGCCAAGTTCGGCGATGGATTACTGTCTCGCAGACAGTAATCCATGATAGCAGACATCACAAACCCTCAATGCCCTCAAGGCTTCGCCGTCTGATTTCACCACGCGGCGAATTTCTCACAGCGTCCATGCGGTCCTTCGACATCCTTTCTGCGTTTCGCTGACTTTTCAGCGGAACGTCTTCTTGCAGAAGACCGCCTTCTGAAGGGTTCACTGCCCGATTTCGACACGGCAGTGACCTCTTTCATGTCATCTGAGCGGAGTTTCCCGCAAGACCAACATCTTCTGTTCCGTGTTGATTTGTCAGCGTTGTCGACCGCGCCTTTGACTTTGGCCTTCGGCATGCTACGGCGCTATAGAAGTTGTCCAGTACAATACATTACAATACGTAGTTGTATAACAGCATTTGGCCACTGAGCGCTAAATCAGTATTAAACTCTTTAATATATACTGTATGTTCAGTGCTACTATTGCCAACAATATCTGTGGTTGGGACAGGCCCTTCTGGGCAGTTAACGATGCTCCTAAAAGATCAGCCTAGCAGACTGAATAGCAATGCTGATGTTCATTAGCCCAGGCACAAGACTGGCAGCGGTCTGGAACCTCTGAGCAGACCAAAACTAGTGGAGAGATTATTGCAAAAGCATTAATGGTGATTGCTAGATGCTTGTTATATAATCTGCAAATCTGATCCAACGTTCACGATTTGAATCTAGTATTAAATTGGGGCGGCTCTTCCATACCTCGCTAGAAGTAGTGACCTTGCACACAGTTGGGGATTGCAAATTTGCTGTCATAATGTCTGAAAAATAGGTACATAAATTCGCAGGATTTAAATCTAATAATATCCTTAACCTTTTTGTCTGGAACTCCACCCACCCCAACCTCATTTAGGGAGTTCACCACGCCCCAGAAGACAATTCCCTAGTTGGGACTGGGTAGTTTGGTATGTTGAGGCATTCAGGGGCTTCTATCCCTATTGAAGGCGGGCGCAGTGTGCGCCCGGAAAAAAATGGGGGGGGGGATATTTTGCTTTCAACACCATTATATAAACTATTAATAAGCTAAATGATGCTACTTATCTTAACTGAATTGACACTGATATTGATTCAAAAATAACACCGATCGTGACGTAAACAGTGGCGTCATTTGTGGGCAGGGGGCGTGGCCCCAAAGAAATGAAAAAAATAATTTATAATGTATTAATGCGCAAAAATTGCAAACAATTGCCAAAAATATTAAAAAATTGCAAATTTGCCAACATTGGCCCTAAAATTTTCCAAAATTGACCAAAATTTGCAAAAATTTTGCAAAAAATTTGCAAAAATGCGTAAGATTTGCAAAAAATTGTGAAAAAATTATCTCGCCCCCAAGAAAAGCGTGAAATGACGCTACTAGACATAATCAATGGTACATGATAGCTATGCCTAATACAAAGGAAAAAAAGCTGAAAATAATACTAAGTCCACAAGGGAGCAAATTAACAAGGGGAATTTGTAATTTTTTGGGGGTGGGGAGGAATTTGTATTTTTTAGGGAAGAATTGAGCCCGGCTTCAAGGGGGGATAGAAGCCGCTGGAGGCATTGATCCCCATTCCGGACCCATGGATGCGCCACTGCCATGATACGTCTGTCAACAAATCATTTGTAGGCATTTCAGGTGTCAAGAAACAATATTCGAATTTTTAGATTTGTACGTGTCGTGGGTAATTAAATGCTGTTTTCAATGCATGTGCTTATTCGTTTCCTTTTGTCTTTTGTCTTCAGCAAGACAGAATCTTCTCGAAGGCAACGATGATACAACGCATATTGCAATATACGATAACAATACACTAACTCCACTCGACCCTGATTTTCTTAGTCCTTTCTTTTGTCAATATGTCGGTCAGTTACTTTCGCATCTGATAAGTAAATGCATTGACAAATGTAGAAGTAAATGTCATATTAGAAAACAGTTTTAATTTTCTACTACTATTACTACTACTAGTAGTACTACTACTACTACTGCTACTACTACTACTACTACTACTACTACTACTACTACTACTACTACTACTACTACTATTATCACTACTACTACTACTACTACTACTGCTACTACTACTACTACTCTACCACTACCACTACTACTACTACTACTACTCATCATCACTACTACTACTACTGCTACTACTACTACTACTACTACTACTACTACTACTACTACTACTACTACTAATAATAATAATAATAACAATAATAATAATAATAATAATAATGACGCTGATGACGACGACGACGATGATCATGATGATAATAATAATGAATTAATGCACGTTTATAAATTAGCACATCAGTTGTAGTGTTCAAAAGCTAATCTAAACTAATTTCCAGAATTAAACTTAATTTCAGAGAAACCAATCAGAGTGATGCATATTTATTTATTGGTATTTCTTATTTATTTTAGGAAATATTTACTATTCTTATTTTGACATGTATGAACTCTGGAACACCGAAATTTTGTTATTG
This sequence comes from Metaphire vulgaris, assembly GCA_018105865.1. NCBI lineage: Eukaryota > Metazoa > Annelida > Clitellata > Crassiclitellata > Megascolecidae > Metaphire > Metaphire vulgaris. The sequence continues at coordinate 10,410,736 of CM030854.1, forward strand.
ATTATTATGGGAAGAAGATTAAGTACTTCCTTAAGTGGTAATTTCTTTCCTCATTGTGTGTCGTAATCGTCTTATAGGTGAACCATGTACTTCCTTATTGAGCTTCCAACTTACCAACAGCTGCATTGTTTTCTACAATTACATGGAAAACTGGTTTGATGCGAGAGACGATTGCCTATTCAGAGGAGGAGACCTTGCCGTATTGACCGATGGTGATCAGCAAATACTCAAATATTCAACTCGAGGAAATTTCCCGCATATTAGATTTTGGATCGGTTTGACGAGTATTTCATGGTCTTGGATGATAGATATTGAGAGTACGTTTCAATTGACCTGCACACATTTACTAGTATCGGTACTGATTTCAAATATATGTCTCTCGAATACTGCTACTAAACTATCCCATGTCGTGTCATCCCAAATGAAGATTTGTTGATGAAACCGGTATCTTCTTTTCGCTGATCAATCTAATTCTTGCCATTAATTAATTAATATTCCCTTATTCAAGAGAACGCTACTTGTCTATTCACATGGTATATCATAATAATGTATCACATATCATAATGTTCTATATGAATATATCTATATCTATATGAATATATCATAATGTTCTATCATAACTTGCGCAACGAACATTTCAGGTACTGCTACTAATTTGTTCCTTCAGATCTAAAACTTTCCTTCACTTCCAGTTCCTTAGCGTTCTGACCTTTCTTGTGTTAATTTAGTTTCAGCAGCTTCCATTCTGATGAAACATCACTTCTAATGCTAGTTAGATTGTAGCCTCTGATTGGTGATTGTTGGGAATTTTTTATAACCATCTCTGGCTGCACTCATTCTCTGTTTACGACAGCCTCATGCACTGATATCCATGTTCCAGTCACACTCACACATTTCTTGCTAGCTACATTTCCAGTGTGCCAATTAATCGATCAATCAATCAATCAACTTCTTTAGCGCCACTATCATAATGCCCAGGGCATCAGCCGATGGCGCACCAAATCCAAATAGCATTAGAGCCAGGTCAAGCCAGAAGATCAGTCCGAAAACGGCGGGAGAGCAATCTAAGGGGGATAAGCCAAGTCAAACAGATGTGTTTTAAGGCCAGATCTGAAAGATGATAAGTTGTTAGTTATGCGAAGTGATGTTGGTAGTGAATTCCAGAGCTTAGGGGCGCACACTGAGAAACAACAGTGCCAATGACTGTGCGATAATAAGGAACAACAAATGAAGGTCCTGCCGAATACCTAGGTCGAGGGATAAGTCGTATCTTGAGGTAATTGGGTTAATTATATAACATCCATTCCACGCTACCGTCATTTTGACCATATTCTCTTGCAAGACGTAGTCCATATTTCTTGTTTAAGATATCTTCTTCACCCGAACACTTGGTATTTAGAGTTCTTCTGAACTGCCATAAGATGCGACTCTGTTAACTTGATTACATTCTAATCACCACTACCTGCTTCAGGCCTAATACAGTATATGTTGCATGTCTATCTATCAACTGCATTATATAATATAAGTTACAATAGAAACACTGCTGTACTTCAGTCATCGATTACTGATTAAGTAAGGGACTTGATGTTGGACTTTTTTTTAGAGAGGCATGAGACCTAATATTATGTCGTACGGCCTATCGATTGCTTAGAGGTAGTTTCATGTCAGTGAGATTAAATCAATGGTAAATTTACACTGGGGCGGGAAGTTAGCACAGAGGTAACAACACTGGATGATGGAGCAGAATGTCGCGGGTTCGATCTCCGCAGGAGCCCTAAGGTCAACTCAGTCTTACTCGCTAAAGGGCGGTGGTAAAACGAGGAGCAGCGTTAGGCTGCGAGGTAAAACGTGGGTCTGGGGAAAATAATGGCAACCTACCCCAGATTAATGGCTTATACCAACCACGTCGCTAATTTGCCTAGGCCGGAGATAAGCGCCGGAACCCAACGCTCGGACTAGAGTACGGGACCTACCTTTACCTTTACCTAAATTTTACACTGCAGCAATTTCCATTCCTGGGCCAAGCAGGCCTACAATTATCAGTTCCACGTTGTTTGGAATGATAATCATTATGTTATTTTCAAAATAAATATTACTATTACTCTCTTGCAATAATTACCTCATGCATAAATTCACTTCTATTGGTTTGCTGACCTACTGTTAGGGCCCTACACATGATTTACCATACCTCTTCTACAAGATGGCATTACGCAAAATTGATTTGTAGAGTCAGTAAAAGAAGAGGTCAAATACAGCAAATGGAGCAGATACGCGTGGAAAACAACAGGAGATAGATGCATTCGCGTTGAGGCGTTCAACGGAAAATGGATGACATCACACTGCAGTGGACGGGTGTCTGTCATTTGCCAACGTAGAGGTTTGCACACACAGTAAACGTATTTGATATACTGGAATCAGTTGCGTCATTTCACACTTTTTTTGAGGGTGAGATAATTTTTAGGCAAATTTTGGAAATTTTTGGCAAATGTTTGTGCCAATTTTGGCAAATTTGCACATTTTTGATAGTTTTTGGCAAATTTTTGATATTTTTTGCGATTTTTTCATCGGAATAAGCTGACGTTTTAGTTTCATGTTTAAATGCAACAATTCTGATTATAATTTTAAGACGTTGACAAGATGCACAGTACATCACATACTGCATCTACCACGTAGCTAAACTAATGTCAATTTTATATCATGTATTAATATACAAGTACTATACTTTTCTTCTGTGTTTTAGGTGTTGGCGTCGCAAATAGCCCGATGGCCTTTTCACAGCAACCGTTTGGAGCACAAAATTCAGGCACAAGTCAGTCATATTTCTCCTAATTTAGGCCTACCAAAAATTGAGCAATATAAATTATAATAATTATTATAGATGATCTTAATCTAATCAGGATAAGGCAGCACTTTAAATTAATATTAATGTAATAGTGCTAGCTTTCAGACGTCATCAAGACGCAATAGAATACATAGCATACTGCTTCTATTGAGTCTGATTAGCAGAAAATGAGGTCTCATTCAGGGATCTTTTTACACCCCCCTAACATCCCCAAACACCCCGCCCTAATTTGAGACCGACACCTCCTACGCCCAAATCTGAGCCTGTGATGACTCTTTTTTTGCTTGTCAGGCTTTTTCGGCAAGGATGGACCCTTAAAATATGCCGACACCCCCAAATTTATAATCCTAGATATAACCTTGGTCTCAATGTTTGCGCTTTCATTTTAATAACTTCTACAAGCAAAATCTGGTTCCATTAATACTTTTCTGCGAAAATATGAAGTTGTTTTCATACGTTGACATTGGGTTTCATCAAAGCCTAGCCCTCAAATGATGAAAACTATTTATCTGTTTCAGTTGTGCTGATTCTGGTATTCGGAATAGTTCTCGGCATTGGTGCTAGCGTGATCGCTGTGCTAATTTCTAGAAGGCAAGTATAGGCACATATAGCCTAGAGCATATTTTGAATTAGTTTCTGTTACTGATTTTAACCATCTTGGAAGTTGAAAATTTTGGGTAGGGTTGACTGATCTTTCTAATTTCGCACAATTCCTTGTCTTTCTTTCACTTATGTGGCTTAGTACTATCGTATAACCGATGTTTGACCGTTGCATCAATATAATACCGATAATGCTCATTTTTGCCTTGATTTTGGCAAAATTTAGGGTAGGCTACGGTATCTAATGTCAATAAATCGCAGCATCTCTTTCATTTTTTGTTGTCGGGTCAAAATCTTAGAGAAGTCTCAAGACCATAATTGAGTGATTTTAGGCAAAGACACCATCGTAGCCAGAGACGAATCTATAGGGGTTCAGTCACGTGCCCCATCAAAACCCACCCCAACATTTTGTTTGCTAAATTCTCATAATAGCGAAAGGCAGAAAGTTTAAAGTAACAAAAGTTACAAAGTTAAAAGCCAGTATCAGCTTTTCTTCTATTTCAATAATTTAGCAGCGTGTATGAACCAATATGATAGGGAGACGGGACAGGGCAGAATGGGAAATGGAATACGAAGTGCCCTCCTTTCGAAACCGAATTTCTGAATCTGCCCCTGATTGCAGGGTCAGTGCATAGTCTGCATTATTGCAGTATTTTTAAAAAGCAGCAATAAAATAAATCCAGCGTATAGCCTACAGTATTCGCCAAGCAATAAGTCGACAAACCTGAGTTTTTGGCGCATCTAGTAATTATACAACGCGTGAAATTCCTGGAGCATTTCGCGTAAAAACTCGGCAATTATTACTCCTGCATGCTTTTACGCATTAGCTTCCCTATAGGCTGTCAGTGTGTTACACATTGTCACCTTATATTTTTCGATTACAGTAGGTCAACATTATATCAGAGTTTTAACGGGCTTGGAAAGTATACATGTGGCTGTAAAAAGCGACAAGCATCCTTTGTCAATAAATATGCGAAGAAGCCACTGTATTTTGCCCGAGTGCATTGCTAGAATTTGTCTGAGGGCAGAGGCTGGCTGGAAGGGCAGTGCTAATGGCTGTATTGTGTGAAGTTTGTGCTTAGTTTATTAGTTTATTATTAGTTTGATTTTTTTTTTCAGTTGATTTGTGTTATTCCTTGTTTGTGTACTATTGTTTTGATGTTGTGCTTGTCACGAATAAAGATTATTATTATTATTTACTGTAGTAGGCCTATTCTGTAAAATTTTTGGATATTTATTTTCATTACCAGGTGGCACTATTTTCAGTTTATAAATTCTTAGACTAACAGCTTATTAATCATATGTATTTTAATATATCTGAATTTCCTATTCATAAGCATGATCATATTAAACCTGTTCTTCAGAAGTTACACTGGCTGCCGGTAGAAAAGAGAATTGTATTCAAAACTGGTCTCCTGGTTTTTAAAAGACTGCAGTTTGGCCAGCCTCAATATTTAAAATCTATTTTAAAACACCCGAAACATTGTCATTCAACAAGGTTTCCATATTCATTGTTAAATGTACCTACAGTAGAATCATCAATGAAATTGGTAAGAGAGCTTTTTCTATTTCTGGGTCAAAAATCTGGAATTCTCTCCGTCTGGTTTTTAGGCCTTCCAATAAACTGAGCATTTTCAGATCTAGGCTTAAAACACATCTCTTCCAATTAGCATTTCCTCCATAGTCTGTCTTGCTGTTTCTCTCTGACTGATCTCTGGAATGACCTGGTCTTTTGCTGATGGATTTGAAGTACCATCGATTGATACTCCTGTATATAAAAAATGGTGCTATAGAAGCAGTGGCGGCTCCACAGGGAGGGCCCGGGGGCCGTGCCCCCTATTGAGTGCCTCCCCTGTGCGCCCCTGTTGGGACCCTATATTTAATACTACATACCTAACAACAAATGGTTGCCCCATGATTAGAAGTTGCCACCCCAACGGCCCCTCACTAGCCAAATCCTGGAGCCGCCACTGTATAGAAGTATAGAAGTGCATTATTATTATTATTATTACTATCATCATCATCTTCATCATCATCATCATCATCATCATCATCATCATCATCATCATCATTATTATTATTATTATATGCTGTTGCAGAAGACTTCAGTCCACGTGGGCACGATTTGGGGAAATGGAGAAAACGCAAACAGATAACTATGCATGATTCATGAGCAGGAGTATTGGAGCGTTCACATTCTTAATAAATATTAAATATATGCGGATTATTGACGATTTCTTAGAAACAATTGATATCTCATAAGGGGCTGTTCATTAATTGCGTCAACAATTTTGGGGCAATTTTTGACCCCCTCCTTCTTGTCAACAACTGTCAACTTTCAGTGACTCCCCTATAATTATGTTAAAAACTTTTAACACTCCCCCGCTAAAATCAGTGACAGGTCCTCCTAAAAAGTTTAGGTTATTATTTTTGAGGTAATGACCTTTTTACCCCCTTTTTTCATCAAGTGTCATAATGTGTTGGCGATGACCTTATTTGCTTGCCATGCTTTTTCCATTGTAACAAATAGTATTCCACGAAACTTCCTATTTTGTATTATTTGTAAAAAATGAAATTGTTGACGTCAACTTTGCTTGACCCCTCCCCTGTCAACTACTGTCGAAATGTTTCGAAACTCCTCTCCCCTATGTGGTTGACGTAAACAATGGACAGCGCCTAATCTGCTAAGTAATGACCATGTAATTCATGATATGACAGTCATGCCAGGGCTGGACAAAGTAGTTTTTAAGAAATAAAATTTAGGTCTTTTAGGCTAGGGCTGTCCATTAATTTTGTCAACAATTTTTTGGCAATTTTTGACCTCTCACCCTTGTCAGCAACTGTCAACTTTCAGTTAACCCCTATAATTACGTCAAAAACTTTTGACCCCCCTAAGATCAAAGACAAGTCTCAATAACAAGGTTATTATTTTTGCGGTGATGACCATTTTTCCCTTTTTGCTCATCAAGTGTCAAAATGTGATGGCTATGACCTTTTTTCCATGCTTTTTTCCATTGTAATAAGTATTATTCCATGAAATGTCATAGTTTTTGGTTATTTATAAAAAGTGAAATTGTTGACGTCAACTTCTCTTGACCCCTCCCCCTGTCAACAACTGTCAAACTTTTTCAAACCCCTCCCCTAAATTGTTGACGTAATTAACGGACAGCCCCTTATTTAGATCTAAACATAGTCCAAGAAATAGGAGCAGCAGAGCACAGGCAGGAGTGGAAGAAATTGCAGAGGCTGTCACAGCGTGCGAAAGCATCGTTACGGCACCAAACAAGAAGAGTGTTTGGCATGTCAACACCTAGAAGCCCAGAGTGATAGAGGAGTTTTCCAAGTGCAGTCGTCAACTCGATTTGTTAATGTAATATTTAGACGTAATGCAAGAGTACAGAGATACTGTTACGCTTAAAGACTGTTAGACCTACGATTGAACTTAACTCAGTTGTAGTCAAAGCTCGATCATACGTATGATACGTATTATATTTTTTTGTATCGTACGCACGTATTTTAGCGTATGACTCTTTATCATACGCGCTATCATACGAGAGCAAAAATACATTCGGCCTAAATAGCCATGAAACTGAGTCAATTACCGCAATCTGTTAACCACTTACATGCACAGAGAAATTAAAGGGGGAACAAGTGTTAACGAAGTGAATTTTGGGATAAGTTACAGAGACGTGGCGTGACGTCGCAATTGATATTGCTCGCTAAGTAAGCAAATTATAAATAACCGAGCAGACTTATAAAATACGCGTATCATACGCGTATTTTATTTTTCTATTCATACGCACGTATTTTAACGTATTTTATTTTGTCATACGCGTATGATCGAGCTTTGGTTGTAGTAAATTTACGGTCGGTATACTTTACAGGTGGTATTATTAATAAACTTAAACTGTATGCTATTGCAGAACATAGAATACAAGTTATTTTTCGAACTTAAATTTTAGCATACCCCTATAAGCCTTTCTAAATACGCCCTTGAGGAGAGTGGTGGATAATTTTAATATCTTACTCAGAATAGATCAGCTATTACTCGAATAAGTACTTACTTTTAATTCAATTATCATGCTGTCGTACTGCAGTGTCGTACTCTTTGTTAACAAACAACAGGCTCAATCCATTCAGCCTTTCTTTGCACAAATTAAGTTATGAAGCAAATACCCCCTAAAACAAATTTTAAAATATTTTGCGGTGCAACCGAAGGGAAGAACCAAAGACCGGAGGTCAAAGACCAAAGGGGCATGCTATGGATCAGGAGCATGCCCCCTAAATACGCCATTGAGTAGCAGAGCGAACGCAAAATAATTATAGACCTACGCATAAACGAATGCGTCTATGACAAAACATATAATTGTAGACAAGAGGTAATAATTCGGCTTGGACGTACTAACGGAGCTACGGCGCCTATACACAGCTTTTTCAAACATTCAGGCACCAAGTATATAGCCTTTATTTTGTATTGAAATTGAAAAGTGATTGTTAGCAGTCTAAATTTCAAAAGCGCAAAGATCCCATATTGTTTCAGGGCATTATTCTATCTCAGGAAACATGTAGACTACACATGTACTCAAATAATGCTATGTTTAAATCCTTGGGTTGCGTCATGAAAAATTATTTATTGTATGACTTGCGACAGATTCACTTAGGATTAGGCTACTTGAACTCAATATCAGTGAACTCGGCAGAGGTCTGTTGCATATGGTCTTCTATCGTTGCGTTTAGTGCTTTAGGTTTAAGTCATTTGTTTCATTCACTCCTGCTTAATTTGGACGACTTCCTAAGTTTCAAAATACTCACAAAAGTCACATGCATAATCTAAGGAAAGTAGGGCCTATTCTAATGCCAAAATATTTTAGTTGGCTCGTCCATACGCACTAAGTATCTTTGTCGTCGCTCGTAGCTTAGAAAGAGTAGTGTAGGTAACTGTAAAATGAAGTTAGGTCATTCGGGAATCACTTCTTACTCCTTCGCATCCTAACCTAAAAGTCCCGGGTGTTTTTGCCCACCGCCGCCATCATCATCATCACCACCACTACTGCCACGATCATCATTAGCTGTGTTTTTCAAGTTTTGTACTTGTAATGCTAATTCCGAAGTAATAATTTTGATAGCGTAAGTAAGTAAGTAAAAAAGAAATTTCAATAGCGAAAACTTGGCGCAGTGCACCAGCTTATTCACGAGAGCTCAATATGGGCAAAATCTATAGTGCGAAATCCGTAGTTCGTGGCGGTCAAGGTTGTAGATCCAGGTAGGCAGTCGCAGCAAAATATTTTTATGGGGGATGACAACAAGATTTGCGGTGGATAGAATGCAGGTCTAGAGTAAGGATTGCGCTATAAGATTTGAGAAGAATAGTTTTAATTTGTTTTCGGAAAGGTTGTGGAGTGATGGCCAATGGTAAGTGATTTATTGACTTAAGAAGAAAATTAGGCCGTCGACCCCGATTCTATCTACTGTGAGAATCAAATTAATCCAATGCATTAAAATGGTTGCAATCGCATTTTTATTTGCTACACGCTTCTTCAATTCTAATTCAAAATTGGCAGAGTTTCAACTTAAGTCAATGCAATTTTAATTCTTTAAAATAATTTTAAAATTTTGAAATATGATAATTTGTAGAACTAATTCATCCAATTTAACTAAAAGACAATCTTTCTTAAACAGACAAGGCCTTACTAATGTCTGATTTACTCAGTGTCATATTTGAGTAAAATGTAAAAGTTGATGACACGATGGACAACGGTAATATTCTAACAGATTGTGTAATTACTTAGCTACAAATGCACGTGGTCAACATGCGATATGAATATATAATCCATGATAACAATTTGATTGCGAGCACGAACGATTCTATTTTGTCACATTGCTTTCATTCTAGTAGTGCTTCGTAATTCTGTTCAGTGTTCAAGCAGTTTGTCTTGACAATCTCATACTTCGATAGACCTTAAAAGAAGAAACAATAGCTGCAACGACATCTAATATGAATCCAAACACTTCGATTACAGTAAGAACGCATCCACCTAGAATCAGTCCTAGGGCACCTGCGAGGTCGGCGAACGGCTTCAAGGCATCGTAGGCAGGTTTTGTTTGAATGTTGACGTACTGCAGATCCGAGTAGAATATGTCGACGAAGAATAGTTGTGTGGTGAGCTTCGACATGTCGATGCTACGTCCTCTGAAGTTCACGCTTTTTGAAATACGATGGAGATAGTGTTGTGACAGAGGATAGGATGACAATTTATACGGATAGCTTCTCTGATTGCACTCGAGAGGACAGTAGCACGTTCTCCGAGAAACCGACGAAATATACGTATAAGTGGCCTTCCCGTCGCATCTGGCAACTTCTACAGGATTGCATACTTTTCCTGGTACTATGAAAACATTATTTATGATTAGAGTAACAAATTAAATTGGTAAAATACAAATGAATTGAAATTGCAAGAATGACAGAAAAATAATTGAAGAGTCAAAATGGAAATGTCATATAGGAAAGATGAAGTAAAGTCGTCCTGTTAATTGACATCAAGACTTATTTTTATCAATTATTATAGAAAAAAGACATTTAAGACAGTTTATCACATATTGTAGTTTCGCCGCGAGAATGACAGATCGAAAAAAAGAGGCTCCAAAAGGAAAATATGAAGACATACATGAAATACGATTTCAATTAAATGAAAACTGAATTACGTTTGTAATACAAGATTTCAGCCTGAACGAGCAATATTCCTCTTGAAATTAATCATAGAATGCGTTTCTTGAGGAAAATCCTTTATACTGTAAACAATGTTTAGCTCCTATGCGAATCGAACCCATAACTTCAAACTTTTTAAGATCAAAATTTAATTATTGAAAGGCATCAGCACGTAATACGGCAACTATCAAGACATATTTTGTCATAAATCATAATGCATCAAAGCATCAGCAGCTGACACTCCAAATAACAATCGCTCAAGATCGAAGTACAATATTGACCTATAGACCGGACAACAGACAGATGTCAAGGAGGATAAGCCAAGGCATTCCATATACTGTATACAGTAGGCCTACGTGTAAAATTTGTTAAGAAATAATTATTTGATTGCGTATTCATATCGTCGTCCTCGGCTCAATGTACTGTATTATTAATGGAATCAAATGCGTCAAAGTAGTTGTAATAACCTTTTATTTTTTTACACACTTCATTCATAAAAACTGAAGATTGGCAAAGTTAAACGACAATAAAATCAATTTTATTCTTAAAAACAAGTTCATAGTAATGCAATCCAATCATCTGTAATTTATTTGACCTAATCTAAAGTTGGTGATACGATGCGCAATGGTAATATTCTTACGTGCTGTACAATTACCACAAGTGCAAGTGTTCAACATTTTGATATGAAGATATAATTCACGACAACAGTGTTATTATAAGCACGAACTATTCTACTTTATCACATCGCTTTCATTTCGTCACATTGGTTTCATTCTAGACGTACTTCATAATTCTATTCAGGTCGGTTGTCTTGGCGATCTCATCCTTCGAAAAACCTTATAAGAAGTCACAAAATCTGCAACGACATCTAATATGAATTCATACACTTCGATCACAGTAAGCACGCATCCACCTAGAATCAGTCCCAGTGCACCTCCGAGATCGGCGAACAGCTTCACACCGTCGTAGGCAGGTTTCGTTTGAATGTTGACGTACTGCAGATCCGAGTAGAATATGTCGACGAAGAATAGCTGTTTGTTAAGCTTCAACGTGTTGATGTTACGTTCTCTGAAGTTCACGCTTTTTGAAATACGATTGAGAAAGTGTTGTGACAGTGGAGCGGATGATAATGTATACGGATAGCTTCTCTGATTGCACTCGAGAGGACACTTACAAGTTCCCAATAAATTCAACGTGGCAGAAGAGTAGAGGGCATCCAGGGCGCACCTGGCGCCTTTGTCCAGATCACATACTTTTTCTGGCAATGTCAAAACAATATTTGTGATCAGCATATTAGCTTTCACATGTTGATCGCACATGGTTAGAAATTGTGAGAATGACTGAAAAAATAATGAAAGAATCAACAGGGGAAATATCAAAATAAAATGACGAGTTAGATGTATCTTATCTATTACCTTCGTGCATTTTATTTTGTCTTACTCGACTTTTTTCGCTAGATACGAAGATAAAAGAATCGGGGGATAACGTTGTTAAATTGCTCATATACACTACTTCTCTATTACATGCACAGACATCAGCTAACTGTCGTATATGCTTGACGTGTCTTTACACGTTGCTTTGTGTATATGTCTGGCCACGGCAGAGAAGTATTAATATCGAGGACAATGTAAGCCTAGTCAATTGTAAAATTTGATAATTTTACAAGAGTTGCAAAATAGCTAATTCTTAAATTTACTACAGAAAAGAAGGCGTAAAGCGAAGGAGTGGGCGTTTTACCAGACAAATTTATTGTACAATTGCACATCTTATGGACGTAATTGTTGGCACATGCAACAATGCAGCCAAAGAAGGTGTATCCCTCTTCATCGTGGCAATCTCCATACGGAGCCGGTAGTTTGGAAATCTGTTACAACAAAAGTAAAAACAATGTTAAATAGTTCTAACAAAAACCATGTTAAATAGTTCTAACACGACGCATATATACAATGTATGATAAATATTTACAATTAAGGTTCTTTTATATTAATTAGTTTTACTCTTAAGACGGCGCCAGAAAATCATATTCAGACGGGTAATGCCGTTTATAAACGTTGTTCACGGCGCGCCACGTAAGGATTTGTGTACTCCGGACATTGAAGTTTTAAACCGCAAAAAAGCGACTATTCGATTTATTTACTAGCCATTCGATAGATGGCAGCACTTTCTTCGCTGTTGTTGACTATAATATAAGCCAGAAAACTTGCAGAAGATCGTCCAACTTGCCGTTGATTTTGCATTGAAATGCCTCGAAAAAGACTCGAGTCTGGAGTTTGAAAAATCATAACTCTGCTAATTTTGGCCGGATCTTCAAAATTTTTGCACCATTCTGTTCCAATTACACCGCCCTAAAACTTTCGCGCTCACGGTTCGGGGGTCACCGCTGAAAATTTTTTGCTATTGCGCTTTGAAATTTTTTTGGGGGGAGGGTTCCGATTTTCGGCTGTAGAGTGGACCTACCCCCAATTTTTTTTTGGCACGCATGGTTCGAAAGAGCAATAAAAATGCTAAACAACGGTGCAAACCGCATCTTTCTAGCTTCTATATAGCCTGAAATATAGTAAGTTTAAAACTTGTATGTTCACATTTTCACATGAACGCCTTTTCCCCAAATTAAATACCCCGATTGGGGACGACTTGAAAAAATTAAATCCCCCTGCAACGGGTTAACCAATAACATAAATCTCTTCGACTTCTAGTCTTAGATCTAAGCTGGCATTTGACATAATGTGCTATTATGCTTTCTGTTTACAACCGAAATAAAGCATCTGATTGTCAGAAAGTAAATATCTATCGCTGTGGCTAAGACAATTGAGTGACCCATAATCAGTAAAATCTTACGTTTCTAAATGATAAAGAAATAGCAGTTGCCTTTCCAGGGGAGACACGAAATCCAATATTCAGCACTGATGGAATTTCAGTCGGACCATGCAATGCTACCTTCAATTGAAAGATCAACAGGTCTGAAGTTATAGGATTACGTCAAATAGGTTGAGAAAATAAAGTTCTGTATTATCATAGTTTCCGTCAAATAAATCTGTTCATAGGTTTTCACAAAGCCTTACTAATTTGGCGACTCTCTTCGTTGCCATCAACTTTTAGTATGCTTGAATTTTCTCAATCTCACAGTTACAATCACAAGAAAGGCATTTCAGATAGGCCTACTGCATGACATTACATTAATGTTCAAAGTAATCATGTTTCTTCTGCTGAGACACACTGCAGCGAGAAAATGTTTTCTCGACGACAAGCTCCATTTTGGTGAATAAGATATTTTAAAAATCTGCCTTAATTAAACAAGTCTTATACGCTCATCATCAGTAGGCCTATGTGCATTCTCTGCTATATAGGGTTAATATATTTGTTATTTTGCACTAACTTGAAATCCTGCAGATGACGAGCAGGCAAACAAGACATCAGATTGATCGGTCCAGAGAACAAGGCGAAGGCCGCTCTGAATTCCAGGACGAGTTGTAACGTAATTTAAAGTACCTGTATTACAAATACAGATTATCTCCCTACAGTACAACAGCAATTTTACTATTCATGATATGAAATTATTTCGATTATCTTTTTCTTCGCGACAGCAAATCCTTAAATAATTAGCCGTCAATAAGGACGATGCTTTGTTTAACTTCTTTTAGATTAGGCTACAGACAAAGTCATTCTCTGAATTAATAATAATTAATTACATTTTAACTTTATTTTTAAAAATTTTATTTATTTATTTATACGGTTTAACACAGTACAATACGGTACAATACGGTACAATTAATTAATTAATTAAGCGGTCTTCCGCGAGTGAATCGGATCTGTCAAGTTCGTCCAGACGTCCACAGCAAAAGTGGAAAGTACAGAACGGTTAAAACTCTGCGATTTTAACAAAAAAAACAAGCGCATAACGTTAGGCACAGGACAAATCACATGCAGGCAGCAAGAAGATGCCAATCGAATGCATACAACCAGGGGCGTAGCCAGAATTTGATTTGGGAGGGTATAAATATTTTCGTGGCCGGACAAAATGTCACCGGACAAAATGTCACCGGACAAAATGTCCCGGGGACAAAATGTCACCAGACAAAATGACATGGGGACAAAATGTCCGCAGTTTAGGGTTAGGGTTAGTGTTAGGTTAGGGTTAGAGTAATGATGACATTTTGTCCCCATGACATTTTGTCTGGTGACATTTTGTCCCCGTGACATTTTGTCCGTGACATTTTGTCCGTGACATTTTGTCCGTGACATTTTGTCCAGTGACATTTTGTCATGGCACCAATATTTTGGGTGGGTATAAATCTGACTATAACTCACATAAACCATATAAACCACATATAACCACATGTAATTCACATAAAAACTTTAAGGTAGACTGATTTGGGGGGTATATATACCGATTACCTCCCATCGCTACGCCCCTGCATACAACCATTGATTGTCATGATTAATATGCTGAAATTTTAGCTTTATTATCTTTGACAATTGATATAGCGCTATGCCCAAGGCGATGCCTAAGCTGGAAGTAGAATTTAACTCGAAATGCTTTTAGATGATTATTTTGAAGATAACGGTTGAGATTAAAAGTGTCACTGACCAGTGGCGGTTTCAGAATTTCTTGGTGGGGGGATGAAATGATTTCATAGAAAGTTGGTGGGTAGGGGGATGGAAATAAAAGGACAAAATCAATAACCTTTGCTACTAGACGTGTACTCAAAAATAGGTTTCACGAGGAAATAATAGTACTGTAAGTCCCGAAGTCCGGTGGGGGATGCATCCCACTCACCCCCCACGTGGAACCGCCACTGTCACTGACAATCACATGATCCGTTCATTTTTAATGTGTCACGTCATATCGCAAAGATGGCGCTTTGACGTTGTAAATATTTAAGTTTATTTTCTTCAGCGTGTCTCATCATTATTATTTTTCTAAAATTCTATGGTAAATTGATCGAGTATAAGCGGAGAAAAGGAAGAAATGGGAACAGCAGATTATCAGATAAAAACCCAAGAGACACCGCAAATGCAGAGTCCATTGCCTCGATGATTAGTTGAATGAAAAATGTGTTGAAATTTCCCGTTTGATTGCTGCTGCCAGTGATGGGCAACTAGTTAACTAATTAGTTACTAATGAAGTTTAACTACATTTTTAGCTATCTTCATAGTTTAATTAAATATAAATAGTTCAGTTAAAATGCTAGCTTAACTGAACAATTTTAGTTAATAACTAAATAGTTTAACTAAAACTTGTTAGTTGGTGTCAATAATTCTCAATAACAGTACCTTTTTATCTCTTCTTTTCTGGGTCATTTTTTCGAACAATATTGACAAACTTGTGTTCCTGCAGTCTAAGCTAAGACTTACATATTAAGTAGACCATGATTAATGAATTCGATGGTTCATTGACTGGCATGTTCATATTGCAAGCATCGTTGTGAACACATGCATAATACCTGAGAAATAGTTGTAAAACTAGTTGCAAAAAGTCTAGCTATATTTTTTAGTTTGGCTACCTATTTTAGAAATTTAGTTCGCAACTAAAAGTTTAACAACTTATTTCTAGTTTAAATTTAGTTGTAGTTAAATTAATGTTTTAGTTAGTTGCCCATCACTGGTTGCTGCTATCATTCTACCATTCTGACCGCTTATGTGTACAGTAAATAAAATTCAAACTGCCTTTGATAGTAATTGTTGGTTGTTCCCTAATATGCGAATCAGAGAGAGGGTGAGTTTTAATAGAGGGAAGAACATATTTGCCAGTTTGCACGCACAAACACTTATTTAAAGTCTTAATATTGCAATCAATGTTGCTCAATTATTGATAATTAATTCGTAAAATACTAATAGCACTTTCTAATTACATTATTATGCCAATTTGACACTCTAATTTTAACAAAACGTTGTTAATCTCTGAATAAGTTGAATAAGTCAGACTAAATTCGATACTTGTTCTTGTCAAATTCGTGACGACGCTGACCTGAATTAAAGGTGAAGCAGATTCTAGCTTCGTTCATGCGACTCTCCAACTTGCAAGGCTTCCTATCGAATTCACACTGAAAGTAAACAAAGCATGATGCTGGATTTCGAATGTTAGAAAGAAAAGCTATACCTGATTTACAGTTCATGACAGAGCTGACTACAGGAAGAGGAACTATGAATGGTATAATGGTATATCGCCTGTAAGTCCACCACGGACTACGGATTACGGACTATGGATTTACCTAGATTGACCGCTCGTGAATAAACTGGTGCACTGCGCCAAGCTTTCGGGCAGCGCTATAGAAATGTCTTGTTAGCTTACTTACTTAAGAGGTGAAGTGTAGTCTAGATTTTGAAATCAGTAGATCAAACGGGTCAAATGAAGGACTGTTCAATATTGATAGGCAACGATTCAACGAATAAATAATCAATTGCGCTTGTTATCAGTTTGTCTGTGAAAATGACAAAATCAAAGCTTCATAGGTCAAGCTAAGTTAAAATTGCAAATGTCGGTATTTACGTCATGCTTATCAATTCGAATGTCTAAATATGTAAAATGATTGAACGTGGTTTCAAGACTTTGCTAGAAGGCTTCCTGCATTCTGCGCCGAGTCATCCTATACGCCAGGGCTGCACATTGTTCACAATCTGTTAAGGATATACACGGCCATATATTTCGGTTCCAAGACTTCGCGGGCCACATGCATTTTTTATAATGCATAAGTGGTATGTTGACAGTAACCGTTAGTACAAAAATATAATGCAATACAAAATCGCAAGGTTAGAACCATAAGACCTATACACTGTGTCCGGATATAGGGGGATCCCTAGCGATAATGATGAAAAACACTGCAAATATTCCTCAATTTTATAAATTTAAATTTCAAAATTAAGCACAGGTTGTGCTACTCTACTGGTAATCTACTGATTATTGTGGTAACTCGTCCTATAAGAACTGGTTATCGCCACTCAACCAGGACCTTAAGGCATTTTTGTTCAAGTTATTCATCCCAGCCTCCAAATGTGGCAAACGACCTGCAATATAAATGCTAAAGGTTCTACAAATCTCTTCGGGCAGAAACTTCTGTAAGATGCCAGTATCCCACTCTCCTTAAATGCCGTTTATAATTCGCCTGAACACCGAAAATCAATGGTCTCAAGCTATGTACACTGTATTCTTCAGAAACTCTGCCCACTGCACACGAGAAAAGATCACGAATGAAACTGAAGAGATCCTTATGTTTTTTAAATTCGTGAACGTTGTGCACCTCTGCATATACGTTTACGTATTCTCTGAAAATAGACTACTGCTGCTGAGGATTTCGCTCAAATAGTCAAATGATCATGTTCACGACGAGCAATACTTTTTGACAAAAGCACTCGTTGCTTTGCGGTCCGGCATTCACTACTAACAATTTGTTATCAGCAGTTTAAGAGTTAATATCAGGTAAAACTAGACAATTATACCTACCTGAATCAGAACTTCATCAAGCGACGGAGTTATGTCAAAGTACGCTGTATTCCAATCGACGTCAGCAGAAGTTGAGAAAATTGGAGTTTCTTTCGCATTCGGTTGGTCAGGCAACCAGTACGGTGGAAGAAGTTGACGTAAACGCTCTTCTGTTTCTGTCTCATCACTCGATGGAAATACTGTATTTACAACACAATCGAGAACGTAGGGACCTACTCATGATATGTCATTTTATAAATCGAAGAGGTAAGAATTTGGATGCTGAAACAAGAAATACAATTTACTGGTCTGGACTAATTTTCAGGCCCTAACTTTCAGGCCCCAGTGTTTTTGCACGAAGATAGTCTTTGTGTACGTTGTCATCCACGGTCGTATGCTGTTTACAACACGTGTCTCAGCAGATCACGTCATTGGTTCGGAGACATTTGCAATTGCTTCATACAGTAGACGCCACACTTCACCTCAGTAGAGCCAGCTTAGAAACTGAAGGCAGCAGAAAGTGGTTTATTCAAAAATGCTGAAGATTGCATGGACGGCAAAGAAAAGCAATGAAGAAATCTTTACGGAAACTGGCATAGACAGTCTGATGGTAACCATCGAAAAAGCAGCTTTCCTTCTTCGGAGCCAGAGTTATTTTGGGATTATCAATTTGGGTGGTGGTGTCGGTATATTTCAGGAATCTGTTGGGCCGGTCCCTGCTGAAAAAGTGTGACAAGCAAAAAAGGACATCCCCGGTTCAGCAGATTGTTCCTTTTCCCTTCCTGAAATATTTTGACAAGCCAAAACGTCTGTCTCTGGCTCAGATTGAGGGTGTTGGGGGTGTCAGTCTCAAATTTGGTGGTAAGGGGGGTATCCCTATTCGAAGCACATAATGAGTAAGGAAGGTCTAGAGCATTTGGCAGTAACCAGAAAGTGGAGGGTAAATGAGCAAGAAGTTATAGAAAGCGTAAGGAGTAACATAGAGCGTGAAAATCGAACAAAGTGGAAATTCATTGTCGTTAGAGTAGAAATACACAGCACTTAAAAAAGAAGATGAAGATTTCTGTTGAAACTCATTATCTGTATTGTAACGATGAATGGCTGGGTAAATGGTAGTGTAACAACAGATTATCAGAACTGTTCAACAAAGCTTTCATTCAATAACTTTGAAATCGCTCTTAATATGTAAAACTTGCTATCACATCCAGTTTTGATGAATAACATGAACAATGCTTAGGCCTAAATTTCGAAAGAAACAAATGATTTTGAATTACTTCTATCACTTCGATCAAAATGGTTAAGGTATTTCAAGTCAAAATTCCGTTCACATAAGCTTACAGATTCAACTACTTCATAGGGGGCCGGCCATGAAGTACATGGATGGGGTAAGATCGCATAGAACGTCAGGCACATAGAATAGATAACCATGGGTCAATTTTTTGGAACCCAATCCAACCCAACCCATCAATTCTCCAACCCAACCCAATCCAACTCATGCCGATAATGGGCTTACTTGACCCAACCCACTGTAATACATTACAGTTTCTTAAACCATGACTTATTTTCTGACCCAACCCACAATTAATATGGACAAGTCTGGCCGAACCCAACTCAACCCATGGGTTAACCCAACCCATGGACATCTCTGGTCAAGCCTTCAAACATATAAAACCTTATTTATACGACGATATTATACTTTCTCTTCTACTAGATATATTCCAACAAATGATGTCACTGATGTATAGTAATGTAGGAAGGGTCCTAGCTCCAAAACAGTTGATAGCATTGTAGGGGCGTACTATTTCAGTTTGGTTTTGGAATTCTTAAATTAGAAAGAATTTATATTTCCGATTATCAACATTGCGGGCTAAGAAAAGGTTTTATTCCCCATTCTAATCGAAATTCGTCGGCTCTGACTGACAACGCAGCTGCATGGCTTCATGCTCTTAAAACATTTTGTCCAACTGTTATGATTTCACAATGAAAAAGTTACAAAACCCCTTCTTCAATTTCCCTCGTAAACCTCATTATTAATACGGTAATAATGTGATAATATTATTTAATGTCATCTACTATCTTTATCAAAATTATTTTTTCATTAATTCATGGCTATTATATATTGCTATTTCTGTTGCTAAAAAATGGAATCTCCGTTGTACAACTTCTAGTAATTATTGGCCACACCAATTCGTCTGCGAAAGTTTACCAACAGATGGTGTGTGCCAAAGCAGATAAAAACCACGGGAATCTTTGGCCAATTAACTGAGGTGTGCAATGGATATATTCTCAGCAAACGACCGGAAACGACCCTTTGAAGCAGTAGCGTAGCGAGGTAAAGTGCCGCCCGGGGCGAGAAAAGTGTCGCCTCCGGAATAAATTTTCTTGACAAGCAAAAAAACCTTTACAAACTTCCCGAAATTCGAGATTTCCTGACAAGCAAAACATGGAAAAAACGTTATAAAAGTTATCAAAAGCAAAAAACCTTATCAAAATTAAAAAATTCGACAATCTCGAAAATGCCGCCCCTGGGGCAAATACCGTCCGGGGCGGTTCGCCCCACTGCCCTCTTGCTACGCCACTGCTTTGAAGCCAATCCAAGGATGAAACCTAACCCAGGTCGTTGTTCTTCGGACGTGCTCATCTTGGATAGACCATTTGCTTCTGCGATGGCAGATATAATCATCATCGTCATCATTGACGTTTGTCATTCGGCCGCAATACCGAATTCCTAATCGATAGTTTGAGTTAGTCTTGTACATGCTCTTAAACTAGATTGAGAAGTCTTTTATAACATAAGGATACAAGACAGTGGCGTAACGTGGGGGCGGGAGGGCACTTTGTTGACAGCCCCCGGGCCCCGGGCTGGGGGGCCCGGAGAGGGGTCTAAGCTAGGGTTAGGTTAGGGTTAACCCTAACTTCTTAACCCTAACCTAGAAATGATGTGCTGACGACCTTTTTTTGCTCGTCAGGATAAAATAGGAGGTGATGACGTTTTTTTTTTGCTCGTCAGCTCGAAACTCTGGGGCCCCCATGACAAAGATGCCCCCGGGCCTCCAAAAGTCACGCTACGCCACTGATACAAGATTTACAAACAAAATACTGACCTGAAAATGTTCGCTTTCTACTGAAGCGAGCCTCGGGGCAGATAGTTACGGCAGGAAAAGGAAGAGATTTGTTGTAAGCAATCTTATAATCGTCAAAAGTTGGATATGTGAAATAGTAGGAAACTCGATCATAAAACTGGTAGGCCATGAATCCTACTCCAAACAAGAGAAGACATGTCCAAAGGATTTTACGGGCAACTGATCCACGTCTACTAGATGAATCTCTCACCAAATAACTCACGAATGCAATGGATACCTCCTCAGCAAACGACTTGAAACGACGCCTTAAAGCCAATCTGGCGATGAAACCTAAACCAAGGCTCTGTTTCTCTGATCCTGTCATCTTCGAAAGATCATTGGCTTCAGCAATGGCAGACAAAGCATCGTCGTCATCTTTAACGTTTGTAGATCTCTTGCGTTGAGAAACGTCAGCGTTTTGTTCATTCTGTTTCATTCTGCTAACATCAGCCTGCGTGCCAATGCACATTTGTTCACTGTGCTGGCGTTTATCCGATTTTCCGTCCACTGAACTGCTCGATCTGCATTCATCCTCATCCTCTGTAATATATTTGACGGTGAACGGGCAACTTTCCATCATTACAATGGCTATGAAATAGTTTACACAAATAATATTGTCACTAATCTATTTGTAATTCATTAACGGCAATTTATCATCTGCTTTAATTGTGAATAAGTACTTGAACTCCTGCGTACGCTTCTATTTTTTTCTCGACAAAGAAAATAGCTTGATATTTGTCTGCTTTTTAGCAATAACAAATATGGACTGCTAAAATGCAGTCCAACGTGCTATACTAATTTAAACGAATTCATACCAGCAGCAGTCGTATCCGGTGTGCTAATTCGGATATTCAACTTGCACAAAATCTGAAATATTTATATTCTATTTTAGTTGAGATTGAATAAAAGTCAATTTTACGGAGTAAGATTTTTTTTAAAATTACTTGATAGATTTTGGAACTAAATATTTGTAAGATATCTCCCGGCCACGGGTAAATGAATGTCTGCTCTTTGAAGGAGACTAAACCAATTGGAGAGTTCAAATAGGATTTTAGAATGCTGTCTTTGCTGCCATTTGAAGAACTTAACCTTTTAATTACTACCGACTACGCAATTTTACGTTAAAATGCATTTATCCAGTTTTGTGTTTGCATATCCTTACTTTATATAGATATATATATTATATATAATATATAGGCCTAATAATATATATATATATATATATATATATATATATATATATATAGAGAGAGAGAGAGAGAGAGAGAGAGAGAGAGAGAGAGAGAGTTAACACATTAATTTTTGTCTCTCAACATGATTTAAAGTGGCTTAGAAGGCATTACTTCCTGTGTGAAAGCCACTTTAGGGGCACTAACGGGTCTTGAACCCGCTCCGCTCCGTCAGCCTGACGCTCCAGCACGTAACCCACTCTGCCATCTTCCGGACAATTTTTTCTCATAAGCCCCTTCGGGAATGAAGTACTGAGGGTATTAATATATATATATATATATATATATATATATATATATATATCAAAGATGACCATAAAGAGGACTGTAAGAGGACATAGGAAATAAAAGCTTGAAAAGTACCATTCGTATTAGACAAAAGAAAGAAATGGATAGGTCATGTTCTGAGAGAAGAAACGTGCCTGCTAAGAGAAGTATTGGAAGAGAAGTATTGGAAGAGAAGTATTGGAGGGGAAGATAGTAAGGAACATACAAAGAGGGCGACTTCTGACAACGATGCTAGAGTGGATGCTCGCTCGACCCGACAACAAAGAACAAATATGATACCATGTAAAGAAACGCAGAAGAGACAGAGAAGTGGCGACGCTGTAGTATGGTACCTGTCTTTGGACAAGGCATCTAAAGAAGAATGCATACATACTGTACATACACACATACATCATACATACCTACATACATACACACATATACATATAATATTGTAATCTATAATATATTATTATATTATATATTGGATATTGCATATCACAATTATAATCTTATATACTAATTTCCTTTGTCCATTAATTAATTGTGTCAGCCACGCTACACGGCAGATGTTGGACGACTTCGTTTCTATAGACAACCAAACTTTATAATCGACGGAGCGTTTGACAAAGCGTCCTCACTACAGCTTGACGAAGCGCCCTGATTGATTGCACGTCGTACTCCTCCCGTTCGCCCCAACCCCACACCTTAACCTCACCCCGCACGCCGCCCAACCCATCCCAGCTCTGCCCTCACCTGTCCCAGCTCCCAGTTCCCAAACCCGCACAAACCCCCATTCCGAAAACATTCCCAAACCTCCCTCCCAGAACCCCATCCCCTTTTCCCAAACACCTCTCCCAACCCATCACCGCCTCTATCCCGCACTCCTACTTAACTCACCCCCGCCCTACCCTTACTGGCCCGAATCCCCTTTCTCAAACCCGCACAACCCCCGCTCCGAGAACATTCACAACCCCTTTTTCCTCCCTCCACGACCCCATCCCTTTCTCGCTTAGGAGAAAGGAATGGGGTCGTGTAAGAAGCTCCACGACCCCATTCCCATCTCCTAACCACCCCTCTGTAACCCTTCCCGCCCTTACCCATCTTTCCCGTACCCGCACAACCCTTGCTCCGAAAACACGCGTGCACAACCCTCTTTCTTTCTCCCAAACTTCCATCCGCGACTGTATCCCCTTCTCCCAAACACCTCTCCCAGCCCCACATCCCGACCCAAGCCGCACCTCTTTCCCAACCCATCTCCGTCCTACCCCATTGACCCCAGTCCTTTTCCCAAACCCGCATAACCCCCACCGCTACATTTTGTTGCCAGAACCAGTCTTTGTTCATGGATAATATTGTACGTTGCCATCACCAGATGTCGCAACAATACTAATTTAAAGGTCCTCATCAACACCTATGGCGATCAAGGAAAGTGTTTTAACGACAATCGCTTATTCACCAAAATTTTGTTACTTATGAATTACTGAACATTGTTCATTATTGATGACCGTGACTTTATATGGCCCAAATTTCTCCATAGAACCCCGTAAATGATTTAAATAATAATCAATAAAATATTAGGCCTAACTCTTTTTTCGCAGACTTCGAGTTATTTTACCTCAGTTTTCTAAAAATAGTTGTCAACTTCTTTATTAACACTTTTTTGTTTCTGTACCAAGAGCCCCCAGTCGACTAAGCTGCGAATGGGCGTTAACTCGGCTAAAGCCAAAGGCGGCGAATTAAGGACAATTAATTGCGCAAAATGCTATAACACTTGCAAAAATCGGGTTGTAAAACAGCCATTTTTTCCAGTCACTTTTGACGGGTTAGCAGCTAATACTCTTTAGTGCATTCATTCTAAGCAAATTTAAAACATACTAGCAGGGGCGTCATTTGAAGAGTGGGGCTGAGGGCGGGCCGCCTCCCAAAGAAATAAACAATAATTTATAATGTATTAATGTGCAAAATATCGCAAAAATTGCCAAAAATTTGCCAAAATGTAAAAAAATTCAAATTTGCCAAAATTTCCCCCAAAATTGCCCAAAATTTGCCAAAATCGCAAAAAATTCGCAAAAAATGCCTAAAATTTGCAAAAACATTGCCTACAATTTGCAAACATTGCCTAAAATCTGCACAAATTTGCCACCATTTGCCCAAAATTTGGCAAAAAATATATCTCGCCCACAAGAAAAGTGTGAAATGAGTCAAATGACGCTACTGAATACTAGTCCATGATTATGGAAAATAATGGGACATTTGCTTCGAATTTGCCCCAACGGCCCACTACTTTCCAAATCCTGGAGCCGCCACTGGAATAGGGTGCACTGGAGTAAAACGTAGGGCGTTTCTGCCCACTTTTCAGGGGTTTTCTTGCAGTATTGGGTGATTATACAAACCCCTCTTTCTACATTCTTCAATCACAGCTGGATGATTTAGATCTGCGAGTTATACATCGTATGGGAAAGACATTTGGTTGACAACTTCTGCGATACTAATAATAGAACTAGAAATTTATGTCGCAGTTTAGGTGTCATACCTTAACTCTATAGAGAATGGAGACCAACGTTCCAAGGTCCAATTTGCAGGAAAAGGTTGTAAAAGTCACTTTGCCGTTCGTAGCGTCTGTAATTCCTGGCAGTGACTACTTCACCTATACAGCGTAATTCACGCACGCTGTATGACTTTATATTTATTAACGTAGTCTATCTGTCTCAATGTATTAGCGAATGTTATGCAGTGGGCATCAATGGCGTAGCCATGATTTTCCGAAGGGGGGGAGGAGAGGTTGCTGTACGACCAAGCATTTCCCGACTTCGAAAATCCTGACAAATAAAAGAAGGTCGTCACCTATTATTTTCCATGATTAAGCCATTTATAATATATCTAGGCCCTACATGACAGCGCGGACAATCTATACGATTATATTGCTATTTTTCTTTGCTTCTTTTAATTATCTATTTTTTGTTAAATTAAACCTGATTTGGCGCCCCTCCACCCACAGGACAATAACACGCAAAAAAAAATTGGTCGGTTAACCAAGGGCCCAAGGGAGGTAACCCAAAACCTCCCCATGGCTGCGCCACCGGTGGGCACAAAGCTTCAAAGCTTTGGCTATCTCAGAGTTTGCTGCAAGACAGTTGTCAACGAAAACAAGCATCCATAATAATAATCGGTACGCCTAGTCATAGTGACGACTCTGTGTATAGGGGATATCAGGATACATTAAGTGCGGCTATATTGTTTCAATGGAGACGCTTTGCAGAGAACATTGTTGTATGTATGAAATGTTCAACAGCGATCGCTGTATCAATAAAAAATATGTAGCTATAGATTCGCATATTCTCTGTCTATCAACCACCATGCATGGATTCGGGCAACGTTGGAGGCAATATGACACATGACTTAGACTGCAGACAAGAGGTCCCAAGAAGAGCAGCAAGAGCTCTAGATCAACTGACGGCATTGGACAAGATCTGGAAAAGCAAATCAATAAGCAATGAAACAAAAAAGAAAATACTCGAAACCTGTATCTTCAGCAGCTTTTTATATGGATGCGAAACATGGACCATCACCAAAGACCTGGAAAGAAAAATACTAGCCTTTGAAAGAAAATGTTATAGAAAAATACTACGAATCGGATGGGTCGAAAAAATCACAAATGAAGAACTATACAGGAGAATTCAGCCCAAACAAGCCATGCTGGAAAGAGTAAAACAAAGGAAACTCCAACTTTTCGGACACATATGCAGAATGAAAGAGGGCAGAAAGATCAAAGCTCTAATGTTTGGAATAATGGAGGGTGCCAATAAGAGAGGGAGACCACACAAGGAATGATGTGACGATATTGAAGAATGGTGTGGAAGCAGTTTACAGGATCTTAGTCACAGAGCAACGGACAGAACAGAATGGCAGAAAACTGTGGAGATGGCATTATACACCAACGGGCGATGAGCCCACGGTTAATGATGATGATGATGATATAGGCATTAATGAAAAGGCAACCCTTCGGTCTTCAAGTGTAAGTTTATGCTGATGGAACAAGAGTAAGCAGCAATCGGAATGAGTGTGAAGAAGCAGGTCTACTGAAAAATAATTATCCGCCTGTATACAAGTATATCATCAACGTCATAATCATAATCATCATCATCATCATCATCGTCATCATCATCATCATCATCATCATCATCATTTGTATGAGGGCGGTTGACAGACTTTCTATCGCCACCGTCTTTCCCTCGTTGCTTGAGAAAGACATCGTCGCCAAAAAACATATTGCTTTTGCTAGATCATTTCGGTACGTAAGTAAAATCTCGTGAATTTATATAGCGCTTTGGAAAGTAGTACAGTAATAGCTGCTTATTCTTATGCTTATTCTTACACCAGTGTGCCGCTATGTCCATTAAGATTTTTGTCTCTCCGAATCGTCAATCGCCGTCTATTTCAACTGTTGCATAGAAGGTTTTAATTTAAAAAATTAGTTCACCAATTTAGGACCTACTAGTATTTTGCCGACACGAAACTGTTAGGCGCCGTCAACTCCACAAATCGATAAGTTATGGCGGAGATTTAGACATTTGATCAATCATTTGCCAAAATAGCGTAAAGCGATTAATCAAATTGAGTGGAAAATCGAATAAAATCGATTTTTCTACAGGTGCATCGACAATTTCTAATCGAGCGGCAGAAAGGGAAGTCACGCTTGTGACCAAAAATTGTACACTGTGTTTCATTAAATCTGGCGCCCTTTATTTGGTTACAACTTTTCCATATGTAGGTTGATTTTAATGAAAATTATGTTACTATGTTTGTAAAAAAATACTCCTCTATGTAATATAGTAATTAGGTTATAACTTTTCCATATGCAGGTGGATTTAAACGAAAATTATGTTACTATGTTTGTAAGAAAATACTCCTCTATGTAATATAGTTTCATTTGCTCATTTTGCATCCTACAAAATTAGTGGGCCACCCAATGGTCCCGAACTAAACCCAGTCGACTGCAAAATCTAGGGCGCTCTGCAAGAAAATGGCTACAAAACAAATATCAAGAAAGTCGACTAGCTACGATAGCGCAATGCTTAGGAAATGGATAGGCTGGACCAGCACGTAATTGAATTGATAAGGCAGTTGAACGATGGCGAAAGAAACTTCGAACCTGTGAGGCTGCATGTGGAGGACAGTTTGAACTCATTTACCAGTTCTGTTGTTCTGTATCTGAACCTCCGGACTAATCTCTTATAAATGGTGCTGATAACTGATTGTTTTGTTGAGTAAAATACGCGGCACGTGGTACATTTTGTAGCTGTAATTATATTGCGTAGTACAACGAACTTTCTAAAATATGCAAAAAAGAGTCATATAAATAATAATCGCTTACAAGCAAATTTTCTGGCCATCACGGTGGTATAATTTTCTTTAAAATCGCCTACATTTAGAAAAGTCATAACCAAAATGCAAAGGGGACCCTTTTTATGAAGCCCTGTGTATAAATCACCAAGACTGACAAATTAGCAAGCTCTGTGTATTTGCTTATCATGCTTGACCTGTTTATACTGTATTAGGTGTTTTGGCAAGCTATAAATGTGACTTGTCCTCTCAGAATACAGTTCACAGTTGCAAGAATAGTCTCAATCAAAAGTCTCTCCAGAAATCCAGAATGAGTCTCAAGGTAAAAGCATGCTTGTTACTTGTTGCTCTCGTTTATTTGGTTGATGCCAATTCCTCCAATTCAAAGGAAACGGATTCAAAGGATAGCGGGTCGGTTGATGAAGATACGAATTCCTGCAAGGCACTAAGTTCGGTTGGTCGTAAATTAAGCGACACATACAACAAAATCAAGGGAAATGGTCAACTTCCCACATGTTCGGTAAGAATTTCTATAAATTTTAAAGATAATTTCTTCTTTTTCTTCCTCTTCTTCTTCTTCTTCTTCTTCTTCTTCTTGCGTATACCTTTCGGAGAGGGAGGATCGTTAGTTTCTTCAATAGTTGGGTACTCCTGGGGTGTAGGGGCCTACCACAAGAAAGTCGACCCAAAGATAACTAATATGCTACGTTGTTTGGAGATCAGCTAAAAAGTGTTTCTAATTATTCTTTTTGAGCTTTCTTCGGCCGAAGATGAAGAAAATGCGCTACGATTACATCAATATTTGAAGGCGCACTATCAATGAATTAAAACTATCTAAAACTAGAGCATTCAAGATAGATTTGCACAGAAACTAAAAACGCATCTATTTGAAATCTCATACCAGATGTCTCTGTAAAGTGCTATTGACAATAGCCTTCGCCAGGCAGTTAGCACTATATATATTGTCGTTTAATAATAATAATAATAATAATAATAATAATAATAATAATAATAATAATAATATTATTATTATTATTATTATTATTATTATTATTATTATTATTATTATTATTATTATTATTATTATTAGCAATAGTATTTTAGACAACAAAACAAAAATTATCACAATGGTAAATCAAAGTTGCAATAAGATTCATTGAATATGTTTATTCACATACGCCTTCTTGAGCTCCAGTGAATCCATCGATAGTTTACTCTCTTTTCGCGGCTCTATCAGAGACTGTCTTCTTTGTTTAGGAAGCTGCTAGTGTTTCCATCTTCTTTCATTGATCGTCACATGAGTTGACGTCCTTCTACTCATACTCATTTGTTCCCAGTAGGGGGCCTACCAGAGATGTACATTGGACCGCTTTTTAGAACCCAACCTAAATAATGCCGGTTATAGGGTTTCTTGACCCAACCCAACCCATTGTAATACATTCCAAGTTCTTAAACCATGACTTATTTTCTGGCCCATCCCAACCCATCCCAGCCCACCATTAATGTGGAGAAGTCTGACCCAACCAGCCCATCCCAACCTATGGGTTAACCCAACCCATGGATATCTATGGGGCCTACTTCTAAATGCAAATAATAACCAGACCCAGGGTCCGGGAGCAGGGTTATTTCTAGGATTAACAATTTGGAGGGGGAGTGTCGGTATATTCTGGGGGTCTGATAGGTCGGTCCCTGCTGAAAAAGTATGACAAGCAAAAAATGGTCATCCCTGGCTCAAATTGGGGGTGTTTAGGGGTGTTTAGGGGTGTCGGTCTCAAATTGAGGGGTGGGGTTAAAAATATCCCCGTCCGGGACCTAAAAATGCATAAACTGAATGAGCCTAAACTATTACCACTTTAGAACAGGAGTCATGAGAATCCGTATGGTGACTAAGTCAGTTGGCGTGTCGAAAATTTTTCCACTGATTTCTCTGGCAGCTTATCTTTACACTCTTTAAAATAACATTCGAGTGTGATTTTCAGAGATGAGAACATAATTGTACTGCAATTATTTTCTTATAAGCAATTACTCACATACGGAAACATAAACATGGAATTTTAATTATTCTAAAGCATTTGTGTGGGCGCGCACTGGTCTGCCGATCTTGAGAGGTCCGTGGTTCAACTCCCGGCTGCGACAGAAACTGTTCGGTTGTTTCTGTCCCAAGCGCCCCCAGTCGACTCGGATGTGAATCAGTACGTCGGGTGTTAACTCGGTGGATGGGAAGCCGGCGAGTGAAAGGCTGGCAATCGCCCTCTCATTCAGCCGTTGCCACGTAAAACTTAATTAAGGCACTAACCAGGGATATTTTACACCACCTAAAACCCTCCAACACCCTCACATTTGAGACCGACCCCACAACTTCAGCTATTGGATGAACTTTTTTGACTTGTCAGACATTTTTGGAAGGGGGCCCTAGAATTTACCGACACCCATCTCCAAATTGATAATCCTAAAAATAACCCTGCCACTAACCCTTCTCCGTACGGGCGCTGAGCCCATGGAGTGTACCTTTACTTTACCGCTACCTTTTTATTTGCTAATATCCGGATAATAGTCCAATCAAGCAATCAATCAATCAATCAATCAATCATTCAGTTTATTAGTATCAAAATGTCAATGACAGAACCAGAGATCATCGATGTCACAAGTTATAATGCAAACATCATTTTCCATTGACTTCTCGTGCAGCATTTCTTTGCACTATGTAAAGTAACTTTTCAGGGTGATTTGCAAAGAGAACATAATCGTACTGCAATTATTTTCTTGTAAGCACTTACCTACGGAAAGATAAACAGGAAATGTTAATTAGTTTTGCGCATTTGAAATATGAGGATAATAGTTTGATGATTTTTAATTTGTGAAGTGTGGAGTCATCAGCAAAATTCAAATACACAACGGCAAATCACATCGGTTTACAACATTAGAGCTGTGTGCTGGATGTACCGGTACCGAAGTTGCTGTGGACGACTCTTCATCCTGTGTCACCTTCTTCCAGTGAGTAGGAATTTTTGTATTTATATCAACGGCGTAGCTAGGGTGTCTGGCGCCCGGGGACAAAACATGCTGATGCCGCCTCCCTGAACTTTAACAAAATCTCAATCTCAGAAAAACTCTGACTATAGCATACAAAAGGTCGTCACTGTTTATCCTAAGCTGAAAATGGCAAATAAGAAAGTCGGCACACCTATTTATTTTTATGCTCCTTTTTACTTTTTGCTACCCTAAACCCGATGATTTTGGCGACCCATAAACCCGATTTTGGCGCCTCCCTCGGCGCCCGGGAACAAATGTACTCCCGGCCCCTATAGCTACGCCCAGGGGCGTAAACCTGGCGTCAACATTGGGGGGATAGAATAATTTTTAAAAAGTTGACCCCCCAGAAATATAAATATCCCCCCATTTTGGGGGGAGGATATTGCATATTATGGTGGGGACTTAAAATCGTCCATGAAATACGTCTTGACAAGGAAAAAAGAAGGTCATCCTGATATTTTTATATTTTCCCTCTCCAAATACCCTGACAAGCAAAAAAAGTTAATCCGAAATGAGAGAATGTGGATTTGGCGTAATTCAGGCATCAACATCATGGGGTAGGATAGAATTTTTACCATATAGCCCAAAACATTGGGGGGATAATTGATACTCTGTCCCCCGCCAACTAATTATTCGGGGGGACCGTCCCCCGCCGTCCCCCCGTGTTTTACGCCCATGGCTACGCCTCTGATTTATATTCACTCACTGGCTGACAGTTTTAAGCGTCGGCCTATTTATAGCAAAGTGATTTAATTACGTAACAAAACAATCTAGCAATAAGGTCTATTTACATGCGAAGACATACAACAAAGTCAACCCTCTCCGCCTGCTCGTCGTTTCATGGCAATCTTTCTCTCCCAAGACCAGCCATCGCTCACTAACAATTCTGCAATCCTGGTTCTTCACATTCCGAGCCAGAATTCCGGACATGAATTTCTGCATCCTGTTACACCGGCCATCGTAGCATTGGCGGCTCTACATGAGATCCCGCGGGGCTCGTGGCCCCATATTGAATGCCTGTCCCCAATGACCCCTCCTGTTGGGGCCCTATATTTAATACTGCATACCTATAAACAAATGGTTGGACTCATGCTTAGAAGTTGCCACCCCAACGCCCCCCCCCCCCACTTGCCAAATCCCGAAGCTGCCACTATGTCGAGGTAAAGATAATTGTATTCTTGACTGACCTTCTGGATAAAAGATTGAAGACTGGGCAGCTCCGATTTTTTATATCCAAGCTAAATCGCCAGCCAGCACTAACTAAATTTGCTATAGTTCGTTTACTTCTGAAATAGTTTACAGTACACTTATAAACCCTTAGTAATCGAAGATTCAATTTGCCGATGGACTGAAACGATTTTGAGTATTGTGATTAATGTTACTTTCAGATGTGAATGTCCCAC